>JAUMHA010249925.1:0-28948 GCA_032359765.1 Saxidomus gigantea | reverse complement strand
AGGAAAAGTAATATTTGGAAAGTTATTATTTCGTACTGGTAGCAGGAAGAGTTTGGTGTATTGGATTAAAAGCTATTATTACCTCTTCCCTTTTTAAACACACCTATTTCAGCTGGGTTTTTTTCTTGAAAAAAAATGTGCATAATGTCACTTTAAATAAATGATTTATACTCCTAGAATAATGAACATTGCCATAGTTATAACCCAAAAATAACGTTCTGTATAAAGTTTCATTCACATAGAATATAGAGGAAATCTGTAAAAAAAATTATTTTTTGACTATCCTAGTCAAAGTACAAAATCTCCCCTTTCGATTATAATGTATATCTTAATTCGTATTTGTCAATAACAGAAATAACTTTGTAAAACTTATTTCTTATTATGTTTGTAAAGTATCCACTGTGTTTTGAGCATCATTCTTAACTATAAACCAATGTGACCATTTTGAAGGGTAATATAAATTTAAATTATCTTCATTAAAAAATTTTTGATTTTAAGAGACATTTTAACATTTGTCCTTAGATGCTACTGGAAACTGGTCCCTTCATGCAGTATCAATAACTATGTTAAAAGCGGTCTTGTGCATAGAGAACGGAAAAGAGCGAGCGCTGTTTGTATTGATGTGATGATGAAGCAGATATTAAACAAACAGTCAATTTAACAGAGATGTCAGTAAAATAGTTGATTGTATGGGTTAGACCATACATAAGGTTAACTCAAGTATGTTGGCGGTAGTGAATTTAATCATGATAAATGATAGGCAGCTTTAGTTTATCAACGGAATACTCTGAAATTATTTGAACAAGACGTTTGTGGCCGATGCCCATTAATGTATAATAACTATAATGTAGATAAATCACCTTACAGTTGCTGTTTTACATACCAGAGAATTATAGTTCTACAATGACAAAGGCTTGTAGCGAATTAATTGCTATCAGCATCATAGGCATGTACAGTGTGTGTAAATCAATTCATCCCCGTTATCAAAATACGCTACCACGGGATATAAAACTGTTTATTTCTTAAATATGTTGCCTATGCGATGTTCCTGAAAAGTATCTTACGTGATGCTAAACTGTGATATTAATCTGCTTTTCAAAGGAGTTATCTCCGTCTTCACATTTGACTTAAGTTATTTTGCTTCTATTGTTGTAATATATAGACACAGATAGTGGTACTCGTCTGCTACTGTCCTGGTCGTGATAATATAGTCCGTGATTAAATGGTCGCTTAACATGATGACGTCTGATGACTGTATTGTAAATTGTACTTACGTAAAATAGACTTGATACTTGATAACCTAGTAAATGGATTTAAAAGTCGGGTTCGGCCAGTACAACTATTTTATAAGGAAAAGATGTATTAGCGGGTGATACTATTGGTTTTGACCAGCTATTCTCTGTTTCAATACATAGATAACATACAAATAAAGTTTGTGCGAAGATAGAGGTGGTGTATAAGAAAATTGCAGAATTGTGTTTGACCTGTATTCTTAAGGTCAAGATCTAACCTTCATCATGACAATAGAAGGAAACCCTTAGAACACACAAGAGGTCACACTTTGTACCCAGTTGTGACCAATGTTAAGTACCCACACATCATAATTAAATGACCAGCATGCTTTTCATTATGACCTATAAGTTCGGGTTTGAAACTAGGTCACATGGGGTGAATCAATGGAAAACATTGTGAATATGATAGAAGGCGCTTGTGTGTCTTAAAGGTCCAATACTAAGCCCCTGATGTATAATTTTTCATTAAGTATTTTATATTGTATCTGATAATTGGCTAAAGCATGTTATTTAGTGCCACTTTTGCGAGACTGCAGAGATATAAACTTTTGACTGTTTTCAGCAAAAAAACAAAAAGATCACCCAGGCCTTTTTACGTTTCTATATACTATTGTGATATATTACTATGGTCGCTAGAAAATCTGAGAAAACATTCCTTTCCAATCATCATGTTTTTATGGCAAAATAAAGATATGTGTTAATTTTTTTTAAATTTGACACTTCTTTTTCTTTGATATCGTATCTTTAATTATCTCTAGTTCACGTTGATCACATGGAGCTAAAACTAGGTCATCTCGAAGAATTACCCCGTGAACTCTCTTGAAATATCTTCTATGTACAGTAAACTCCGCTTATAACGAATTCCTTGGGATCATTTGAATATGTTCGTTATATCCAGGGTTTGTTATATCCATATAACATTTTCAAATAAGATAAGAAAAAACTCCGACAGAGAAAATGTGTTCGTTATATCCAGAGTTTCGTTATATCCGAAGTCGTTATATCCGGAGTTTACTGTACATTACACAATTATCAGAATGTTTCTCATTAAGATCTCAAGATCATGTTCAAAACTGGATCAAAATAGGATAACCATGTCAGTTCAAATCAAAGACAAACCTGGTGGACATGTTGTATCTGTTCTCTCTTGAATAGCAGTATAAGTATCATGTCACTATTAATGTAAAACGAACACAGGACCAATTCATAACTTTTGCCTTAGATTCTTTCTTGTAATTTGTTGTATTTATAATAACAATATTATAAAACACTGGCACACAAGGCGTTTCGTTGTAATATAGTAGTATTTAGTGTAGTGAATGGCCTGTTTCAGCCTGACCTGAAATGTATTATAATATATGTATGTCGTTATGGTCATTCTAAGAAATGAAATACTTTTTATGTTTTACTTTTGACATCTGCGGTACATCTAATGACCTGTCACACGGACAATATGGACATTAGACAAAAGCTAGGCCATAAACCCGTCATGACTGGCCTGAGAAGAACTTCATTATGCTGGGATTAATAGTTGTATTTATTAGAGACATTCAATGGTAATAAAAGCATGATCACGACAACTTGCATTAACTTGTCTTGTAAATCAGTCAGTCATTATAAAATACCATTGCACCACCGAGTCACCCATGATGCAAATGCATTACACAATGATGAGTATTTCAATCGGGTACGGAAAATATTTCTAACGTACTACACACAATTATTTCCACATTGAACAAATATTTTCCAGGATTGAATAAATATATTAAAACTATTGAATACATATTGTGTGACAGAAAAGAAATAATTGTGTTTTAATGAACACATAAGTTTGTTTTACATTCAATGTTTTTCGAGAAAGAATAGCTATATATATAAAACACTTTTTAGCAAAGATATAATATTGCAACTGTTTCGTTTGATTGCTGATTGGCTGAAATTTTGACAATAAAACTGATATTTTTGGGTAGGGACCACTAAAATGACCAATGGAAATCGGGTTTAATGGCATAAATGATGAAATATTTGATAGCAATTATAAATAGCACTTGTTCTATGTGGGACAAGGGGATTATTCTTTGATAAAATGAGTTTGGGTAGTGCTTTAACCGAAAACTGCGTAATTCGAGTCTATAGATACAGCATACCTATAGAACATTACATGTATAACATTTGTAATAAACAAGAACTATCTTTAAAAAAAGAGATAGCCCGCGAGATTTTGAGTATGTATGTATATGAAATGGTTGGGTTGCTATATATCATTGTAAAATTTCTGTCAAGCTTAATTTGGCGCCAAATGTCAAGGGGTGAGAATAAGTTTGCACTCTGACCGGGACACGAACCCAGGGCCTTTCGCTTACAGGGCAGTACGAGCGAATGCTCTCGCGGTTGAGCTAACCGGCCGATTATATATTTTCTCCCAAATTGTGATTAAGTCCGTTCCGTGACATGTGCATCAGGAAAAACTTGTTTTTCTTATCAAATATATTACTCAAAATATTGACCGTCAGTCACTGGTCAAGGCAGTATAATTACTATATATACACTTAAAATTAACATTAGTTTAGCGGTAACCACATATTATGCTGATATAGATATGGACTATCTACGTACTAAAATTATAAAATCCTTCAAGAAAGACTGAAAACGCAAGAGTATTTCATTGACCTTTTTCATTCGGTTACTTCCGGCCAAACGCGAGCTTAATACGACTGCGCCGAAAAACAATTGATAAAGCGTCATGACAGAGCAGTTGCACAAAATATGGCCATTATAACAAGATAAGGTGTCATCACTGACAATACGAGTGTTTATACCTGTCACTCAATGACTCTAAATGCTGAATGAACATTTCTATCACATCATGAATCATGTGAATTGTTTAGAATTGACACAAAAGTTGTACTTTGGCTATACCAAGGTTATCTGGCTTCCGGTAAATTTTTGCACAATTCGGTAACTTGACTCACTTCCAGACCGTTGTGTGCGGGAGTCTTTAAACATTGAAGTGCCTCTCAGCAATACACATGCTTTAAGAATTTGGACAACCCGACCAGACCGGCTGTTTTTGAGTACTACACTTACCACAATTGTTTCACGTTTTATACCACTATGAATCGTAATTATTATGCAAGAAATAAATACATGTACATTTCTCTTTTTTTCGTTTCAGATTCACCATGTCGACTTTTAGACCTATTCTACGGATCACCTTTGTTTTATGTCAAATACACGTGTTTGTATCAGGTATGTCAGCTTATATCACTTCTCTTGTTTAGAAATGTTGTGGCAGATAAGGACACGTTAAGCTATAATCCTTGTATGTGCTTCAATAAAATGCACTTAATTAATCTGCTATAATCTATGTCACTTGAATACTTCCGGACTCCATCTCTTACAAAAAAATCTTCTAAAGATAAATGAAATATGAAAAATAAATAAATAAATGGAATGAATAATTACCTTTGCAAAAATTTGCAGTATGCCTACATGTGTGACATAACCCTTGGATTTCATTCATACAAAATGTTGTGGCTGTTAGACGGTATATATAACAACAATAATTAATTACAACTTCTTTGTCATTTATACTTGTTATTATAATAATTAAGTAATGAAATTTATTACTTTAATGTTCCTTTTGACAATAAAACATAAGATTTACATCCGTTTTTTGCTCTCAATGATTGATACTTTCATTCCAGTACCATTTGCTTATAACAGAATAACATTTCATACAACTCAAGTACGCTTGTTAATTGAATTCACATGTACAGTAATATAAAATTTGTCCGTATCCTGCGCACTTAAAAAATGAAACAAAAAATGGACTTAAAAGGTATTCAGCCCATGTCGACAGTAATTTGAACTTCCCCTTTCATTAATATGGTCTCTGTTTTGGCAGTTAAAATAATCGCTTTGTAATTTGTAAAGGAAGTGGACGTAATACGTTAAGCGAATGCATTGTAGTTAAAGGTATGTCTTTAAGTGTTTGCTCCATATCCCGTAAACTGCTTGAAGTATTTTCATGAAAGTTGTGTTAAATGTTCATCTAAACACGACGACATGGATAACACATATCCAAATCCCGTCTACTTCAAAGGTCAATGTCACAACTAGGGGTCATCGTTTTCCGTTTCTGCTCTATATCTCATAAACATTTGAAAGATTTTCACAAAGAATGTTCCAACCCAGGCAGGTCAAGGTTAAAGTCAAATGTGGTGGTAAATGGCTTTTCGGTCGTTCCGCTTAATATCTTCTCAACCATTTGAATTATTTTCACGATACTTTGGTAAATTGATTATCTCACCATGAAGATGTGATGCAGAATACATGCCTCAGGTCATCGATGAAAATGAGACGAAGGGTTAAGGTCACATTTAACAGTCAAAGGTCATGAAACCCTATAATGAGTTTGGAACACCGGCCAATATGCTCGTCTCATCGACATGAAGAAGGGTCAATATCAAATTTAGTGATCAAAGGTCATGAGACTGCATCTTGTTAGCCCCTTGAATGGTTTCTTTGAAATGTGGGTCAGGTGTTTAGCTAATTGAGAGAAAAACCCGAACCCTATTATCCCTATATCTGGTTAATGTTATAGGGACAGTTATTTTTTGTGACAAGGCGGTTTTGTGATAGCATTGTAATCCCATTCAGTGATTACTCTAGTTTAAATTGTTGTTATGTTTGCACTTAATGTAATGGTGTTTGTCTTGCAGGCAACGGTTAATCAAGCTTAGATATTATTAGTCCTGACATTGAACATTAACAGCACGAAATCTTGTATAGCGGTTGATATCTCAAAGCTGGCAATTAATGTACTCATAAAATAAGTTTTATTCTGTCATATTGGGAAACATAAACGTACCGGTTTTTGATATTTTTCTTTTTGTATTCGAATCTATAATTATGTAAGGTCATGACATATGTCTGGGTCTTTCCGTACTTATAAACATGTGCCGGTGGATTTTGCTATGGCGATTTGTCCGCCGTCTGTCTGCACCCAAACAGTGTGTGTGTGTGTGTGTGTGGGGGGGGGGGGGGGTTAATTGGCTATAGCAACAATAGGGAACAGTAAGGTTGTGTTGATGTCAATCATTTCGTATGTTTTATGTGGTTATGGCTGAAAAGAAAAACAATTTTCACTCAACGTTCACCAAACTTGCTCAGAAGGTTCCCTGCAACATGTAAAATGTAGATGATTCCCATTACACTTTCATGTTCAGAGGGTTGCCTGCAACCTGTAGATGCTCCTTATTGTTTTGGGGTCATTGGGTCAAATTTCGATGTTTCAGCTCATTATCTTGAGATCACCCACAGTCTTTAATCTTCATAGGATGATTGGTCTTACTGAGTTCATGATCCCTGCTGTTTTTGGGGTACAGGGTCAAGGTCACAATGACCTCTGTTAGTTTTTCTTTGATAATATTGCAAAATAGTTTCATAAAACTTACCCAGAACAGTCCAGTCAGTTCAGTAGAGCGATACTGGCCCATTTGGGTCTCTTGTTTGTAAATGTCTGAAGACCATGACTTGACTCATAAACTTGAAAGTTGCAAGGAGACCATCATTTAAACTTTCTACTTATCTGCGTATAAATCTGAATGTACGTGTCATACTTATGCTAGCTTCAGTGCTACGTGTTACCATGCCATATGTATGATATACAAGATACTTGCACGTACATACAACATTAGGAGCATTCCACAAGTGAATTGAAGTCATGAACTTTTTATTGTATTAAATATATCGTATACCAACTGTTTTGATAACAGTGACAAATGGTGCATTCTTAATAATGTAGTAAATCAGTTTTTCTTTGGGGCATTTAGGTACAATAGCAGGTACAAGTATAAAGAAAATATTACAAACGTACCTTTTAGCTTAATATATATATATATAGTTATTCATATTTCATTCTTTCTTTGCTCAACAACATATTCCACATTGCAGGTAAAGCTCAGATCACTGTAACTCCGTTCCCGGCACTTATCTACAACGGCGCGCCTGCTGGTATACCCGTCCTGTCAGTCACTGCATTAGATACCGACACAGGAAAACCCCTGCAGAACGTGGCACTTACTAACAGTCGAGACTCAGACTATTTCAAACTTATACAACAGCCTCGAGTACCAAATGAATGGATTCTACAAGTCAAACAAATTATAAATAAACCGGTTGGCTACGTTTTCTCATTTAGCGTGTACGGATATCATAACCAAACTCCGCAAGACCGACGTATTCAAATAAATGTTACGGAAATGAACGAACATGCTCCGTCGTTCATACAGAGGGAGTACACGTTCTTGGCAGTAAGAAACGCCCTCGATTATAACCTAACAGATGTTGGTACAGTCCGTGCAATGGACGGTGACACGGAGCCTTACAATAAACAATTTCACTATCACATTCTGGATGCGCACGCACAAAATTACTTCCAAGTGGATCTCGAGACAGGTATTATTGAAATGATAGAAAACCTTCCCGCCGGCATCACCAACGTCACGTTCAGCGTAACAGCAATAGACGGTGGCTCACCACAACGTCTTAACTCAACGGACATAACAATTATCATCACTGATCTCCGACGTAAGTATATACCATCATACATTATCGTTGTAATAGTGCTATAGAAGCTGCTTCTTTCAGTCTGTATATAAAGAACCATCAAATGATCAAAGGGGTGATCAATGATGATTTGCTGACTGAAAAATGAGCGGTAAAAATTATCCTTAAGCAAAACTTATGTAACATTCCATTAACAGTAAATTCTCCTCAACAAAACAATGAAGCTGAGATGAGGAAGTTGAACACGGACGTACAACGTTTACAAACATCTATTTTGACGTTTATATGTTTATTTTTAGTTATCCGTCTCATATTTAAGCTTCGTTACGCATTTATGTGTTCTAAAACATGCATCAGATAAATTTAACTCCGACAAAACTAATTCTTAAACATAAACAATGTCACGACACAGGGACAGTCTAGTTGTGATAAGGCATGCTAGAACTTCATCATAGTTCTATACGCCTTACCGGAGTCGCTGATACACATTGTTATTCAAAGCTTTAACATCTTTCTCGTTGTTTCTAGTATATCGGTGCCAGATATGGAGGTACACAGTAACTCTGTACATCTAAGAAATGAAATTACCTTAATGCATTTTAATCTCATCTGCGCTCTAGCCCTTTTACAGTAAACCCAATGTGAACTTGTTTACAGGCAAGAGTCCATACCTATCTTTTTTTTCCACTAAATAAACCAGGACGAACATCTATTAAATATTTCAGTGTGGCCAAAGTCTCGGGTGACGAATCAATGTTTTGAACATGCACGTCTGTCATGTACTTTAACACTAACTACTCGTAATTTATTTTATTACAAGGCTCATAGCCATACTTCAGAAAAGAAAAATGACCGGTCCATTTCTGTGACATGTACGAACGGACTTGTTCCTCCATAATTTGATGGCTACTCACATTTACTTACATTTGTTTACATGTAATTTTTTCGGCTTGTCCTGTGTATGAACTACTTTCAAAGGGACAATTTATGAGCGAACTTTCTAACGTGCCAAGTCTAGTTTAGTCATTTCATCGCTTTAAGGTGATATATTAAGTGGAAACAAAACTTTCCGTAGATTTTTGTTAGCTATGTTATACATTGGATATGTATTCTAGTGTTTTCCCCTCAATTGTGACTTTTCGCTTTTATTTGAGAAACTAGCTTCTACCATTTATGAAATCATCAACAACTTAGTAAAACATTGGTGATATCATTTACTAAAAAGTAAATGCTAAAAGAAATAACAACGTACAAAATATTTACCGTTTTGACATTTTCCTTTTTATATATAAAACAAATCGGTAAAGGATATTTTATGAGCGCGACAGATGGGGAGAATGTTTCTTTGATAGAATATTATACTTACCGGTTGCTGAAATTGTTTATATTGGAATGTTTATTAGATTAATGTGCTTGTACATTAGCTTTATATGTAAAATATGGATATAAGTTATTGTGTCTAATTTGGAAAAACGAAGTTAAATAGCGAAATCGGTGACTTACATGAAATTCTGACGATAAGCTGCTGCAAGGTTGACCAAAAAATGTATCCCTTATGCATAGTTGCGCTGATGATGCTGTAGCTGTGATATAAAAGGATTAATTTTCGTTCGTTATGTGGAACATTACATTAACGCTTTACTTCACTTTAGCACCGGATGTTTTCTGCGTGGCTGTGGAAGAATCCGTTGCAAGGATCTGCTGGAAGGATCCAACAAACGGAAGTTACGTCATGAAGTACGAGCTGCTTTTCAAAATGGATGACCAAAACGCGACAACGGTTCCAGTTCGCGTAGAAGGCATACAAGATGAAACGTGTAGCATCGTTACGGGGAACCAGCTTGGACGGAACTATACATTTACCGTGCGGGTCATTAATGGACTAGAGTGGAGTCCGGAGAGTCTTCAAAGGAAAGTCACGATTGCAGAGAAAGGTAACGGACTTAATATTTTCTTCCATTCTTCTTTTGACGTGATTTTACCCCATCTGAGCATGAAGAGCTTATTATATTGTGAGCTTTTATGACCGTTCTGTGCCCGGCGTCTGTCGTCGTGCGTCGTCAACATTTTTACTTCAAATGACACTTCCTCCTTAACCACAGGACCAAATAAAAAACAACATATGTAACTTATTAAAATGATTCCATTTGGTAAACTCTGGTTATCATGACAACCAAAATTAGCAAAACGCAGAAGGTCCAGAACTTAGATATATAATATGTAGCATTGTCTAGTCGTCCTCTACCAACTTCTGAGAAACCTTCAAAATGATTTCACAGGAATATGTTTTGATTCCCCTCTGTCAAGATTGTTCCGGCTATGTTGATTCGTAGAAAAAAACATGAGCATTATGCTTGGTTAGGTTTTCGGTACCACTCCACCTTTTTTTTCAAAACCATTACAGATATTGCTTTGAAACTCACAATACTTATCTACGATCATTTCCTCCATCAACAGACAAAAGTACACAACTCTGTGAAGGTTTTTTGTCAGAATTATTTGCCTTTTTGGATGTAAAAAATACATTGAAATGTTGGTAAAATCAACTGATTGACTTAACCTTTTAAGATATTGCTGTGAAACTTTTGAATACTTGTTTGCATCATGACCCCCATCTGAAGGCAACAGAAGGTAAATCTTTCAAAGATTTCTTTTGAATTATGGCCCTTTTAGACTTAGAATCATGGTTAAATATTTCGTACTTGTCCACTTATTGACTTAACCATTTGAGATATTACCTTGAAAATTGGAATACTTATGTACCATTATGACATCTGAAAGCAAGTGTAGTTGATCTGTCAAAACAATTGTTTTATTGTACTTAGAAATTTAAGTTGAAGTATTGTGTGCAACTTGCACTGTCATGCACATATATCATTAATCACTTGAATTATTTATTTAAAACTTTACTGTAGTGTTCAGGGATATCAAACAATTATATAAGACAACCCTTGACTTAATATCTAGCTACTTACGATCCTTGTTTACACTTTAAAAATACACAGATTCTCGTTTTGCCTTTTACTGCCAAAAGTTTTGTTTCATTGGCAAGCACTGATAAATGTTCTATACTGAAAGCTCTTGTTAAATAATTTCTCAAGAATGATTGTTTTGTTTAACCTTTTATCAGGAATATACAAACAATTTTGATTTATGAAACAACATGGCCTCTAGGGGAGGGGTCGACTTATATGTCTGTAAGGTACGTTCTCCTAGGACACTATTGATCAAATTTTTATAAAAAAATCATAGAAATGCTTTACACAAATTGCTCAATTAAAGGGCCAGTTATTCCTGATTTATGAGACAATTTTCCTCAGCACATTTACCTCCCGAATCCAATCCTCTAATATCAGGCACCAGGCAGGTAGACATACGGTAACCATTATTTAACTAGCTGGCGGCCTACCAACCGGTCATATCAGAACGGACCCCTCACGTTGGGATTCGAACCGTCGATCTCCCGCTTCAAAGGCGAATACATAAACCACTTGACTAAGGGAGACGGTCGCAAAATACGTACATGGTAATCTTTTTGAACGCATGTTTTAATTGCCAAGATGGAACGCTGGCAGTTGTTGAAAAAATGTAATGTTGAATTTTTTTTTTCATTTTGGCACGTTTATTTAGATCTGAAAAATCTATATTACGAAGAATCTTTTTGCTCTTTATAAATAGATTTCATTGTATTTCAGACATTTTATGATGTATTTTTAATTTCAGCGAATTGCACTTTTACAACGAGTGCTTTCTTTTTTATTCCACTGTTTATTTCTGTAGCAATAATCTGCTTATTGTCATGGTTTCAGAGATATATAGAACGCAAAGTTTATTACTGGAAAAATACAACACTTATTGCATGTTACATTACCTTTCAGTATAGATTCTTTGGTATGATATTTTTGTTTCTTTTTATTCCATTATAATAAATACACACTTAAGAGTGTCAAATCTGATAGATGCAATTATTTTGAAATAGCTGCACGTGAAATTACATTAGTTATAAAGCGTGTTTTTTTTTTCATTTTCAATATTTGCCATTCAAGCAACAATGAAATATATCAGCCTGCTACTGGTGTAGCCAACGATATATATATATATTTCATTCTTGTTTCAGCTCCCTTGTTTAAGGCCCACAATGGAAATAAGGGAATTTACAATCCCCTTTTTTGTGTTATCCTGTGTTTGTGAAAGACAACATGCTCCACTTTGTTTAATTTTAAATTCAAAATTTGATTTTTAGTTTTAAATGAATTCTTAATCAGTCGTTTATCATTTTATTAAATGTATTATTTTATAAAAAAAGTGTATTAAGTCATGTATTTCATATACCGATAATAAATAATAATAATAAAAATCTAGCTGACACAGCTGATTTCAATTTTTATTACGTCAGCAATCGTTGGTCAAGCTCATTTTCCAAGAGTAATACAGTATTATTTCATTTGTCAAGGTTTATATGGAACGTGCGAGATGTTCAGTAACTGCAGTATTTGGGAGCCGTGTCAGAACAAGGGAGAATGCCTCGTGAACGAAGAAACGTCGTACACGTGTAATTGTTCCAAAGGATGGGGCGGGGTTAACTGTACGGGCGTGGATCTCTGTGCCTCGGGGCCATGCAATAACGGAGGAACGTGTGTGTATACAGGACACATGAATTACACGTGCACTTGTCCAGATACACACTACGGTAATGTTTGCCAATACTATAATGTTTGTTCTTCAAATCCTTGTAAAAATGATGCAATTTGCACTCCAGATCAGAATAATAATTTTACATGTATTTGTCAAGATCATTTTGCAGGAAAGTTGTGTGAAACGCCTGACCCGTGCTTGCCGTCACCTTGTAGGCACGGACATTGTTCTTTAAATGATAGCAAGGATTTTGTATGTTCTTGTAAAAATGGTTATTTTGGTACTCTATGTGAGCATGAGGATATATGTGCGCTTGACCAACCGTGCTACCACGGTCAGTGCAGGACTAACAACGTCTCGGAAGTAAGTGCGGCCGATAAATACACGTGCACGTGCAATGTGGGATATCACGGTGAAAGATGTGACATGTTAGATATGTGTGAATTAACGTCAATAAATGGTATGGAGTTGTGTAGAAATAATGGTACGTGTGTATATAAAAATGTGAGTTCCTTCGATTGTGTATGTTCCGGTGGTTTCTGGGGAGCCGAATGTGAGAATTACGATCCCTGCTTTGTCAAACCTTGTGGAACAGGTAACTGCAAAAATGTGTCCAATGAAGAATTTACGTGCGATTGCACAGACGGACATTTTGGTCGGTACTGTGAGCATTTTGATCCATGTTACAGAAACCCATGCCATTCAGGCAGTCAGTGTTCGAATACCTCCGATACAGATTACTCGTGTGACTGCACGGTTGAACGTTTTGGAAAGAACTGTGAAAAGATAAATGGATGTAATATTGATTTTTGTCATAACAATGCTTCTTGTGTGAATATAACCGACTTAGGAGGGATTCAATGTATATGTGCACCTGATTTTACTGGGGACTTTTGTGATATATACGATCCATGCCTTCAGCAGCCATGTTTGAATGGTGCAACTTGCTCAACTACTTCAAAAGAATTCCACTGCGCATGCTCATCTAGTTACCTAGGTAACAGATGTCAATATACCGATCCATGTGCAATAAATCCATGCTGGAACAACGGTACATGTGTTGTTGGCGAAATAGGTGAATCTAGTTACTGGTGCGACTGCGGCAGTATGTTTTATGGAACTCATTGCGAAAATGTCCATTTTTGTCAACTTGGCCACGAATGTGAAAATGGTGGAACGTGTGCGATTCAGGAAGGCCATACAGCTTATGAAATTACACTAAGTGATAAATTAAACTCTTCAAAACAAGCCAAGGTCGCAAACAGTCCAACTTGTGTCTGTCTCCATGGTTTCGTCGGTAAGTGAAGATGAGGTCAAGGTCACTGTTGTGGAATTACCTTTCCTCTGTGCACTCAAATGCTGGGCGTTTATAAACATGCACGCATCTTTCCTCGGTTACGTGTTATTTCCCGCCAGTTGTCTGTACTCACACAAACCTTAACTGTTACAGGAATCACCTTTCTTCTGTGTGCTTCTGTGTTGTTAACCGTTGTTTTAATGTTTGGTGGAAGCAGTCGGAGTAAGTGTTTGGTGGAAGTTACATGTCACGTGTTTAGTGGCGCCGTTGTGTTATACGTGTTTTACTTGGTGGACGCTACTTTATGTAACATGTTTTGTTGACGCTGTGGTGAGTTAACATGTTTGGTGGTGGATTAACTGTGAAATAACTGATGCAAGTATTGTTGTGGAGGAGAACATCTGAGAGAAAAAACTGTTATCGTCTATTCATTTACCACAAGTGATTACAAGTAAAACATTTAGTGTTCCACAGACATTCCGAGCATTACGCATTCTATTTAAATATGTATACACTTTGAAAGGATATTTTAGTGTGTTATGTACTTTATTCATACGTGTCTATAGACCTGAACTGCCTAGCCGTGACTAGAGCCGATTAGGTAATAGTAGGGACGTGTGTTAATTACCATGGAAACTAGGATGACCATTTTTTCCGCATCCACTGTCCGGTTTCAATCTATTCATATATACATGGTTTTACACTTAGTCAGTTGTAGTGTCTCATTTGAATATGGTCCCAAGTCGATTATTGTTGCCTATTCTCAATGAGAGGGGAATAACCCCTATAAAACTAGTCTAATTTGTTAGGATCCCAGTAAGTGGGTCTCTTTAATGGGTCCTTTGACCCTATGATTTTGATATGGTATATCCATTGAGACTCTTTAATTAACCAACTTTAAGTTAAATTATAGCAAAGATAACTAGCTCCGTAGTATACCTTTAGAATATAACAGTCTTTTTGTTGAAAACAACTCTTTAATAGTCAAATCACTATAAGCTACATGTATGAAATTCGTTGACACTTACTCTATCCAGATATTCAAATCATTAGAAAAGACATGTAATTTATTAATTGATAAATTATGTTCAAATAATAAACAAAGACATTTTGAAAAAAACGTATATTTCCTCCTAAAGGTACTGAAAGAAGTCAACGTGTTACTGTAATATACTAAGTATAACACTAAATGCATTGAAAGTTGAAGTTTCCTTACTCACTGTACATTCTCTTAGACTAACCTTTACGAATAATCCTATCTATTGCATATATTTGCAATAATTGACTTTCCCTTTTAATCATTCACACCCTGTCTTGATGTATACCGTATTTTACCCGTTTTGATGAAGTACGTTTGTATTCAATAATTACTGATAAACGTGAATGCATTGAATATTACGTCATGTAAGAAAAATTCGTTGTAAGTATTTTAAATAAGTTTGCCCATGCCGAAATCTTTGGTAATTCTACATACGAACCGCTTGATCCCTGTGCATCAGTCATATACTCGTCCCATGCTATAGCTTCAACCTGTTATACACGCATACAATCGGAGCTTATATAGCACTGCTTAAAGAATCTTTTTTAAATCTAGAAGCTGACTTCTTAAGTGTATGAATTACAGGTGACACATTTTACAGATATGTTTATTATTGACTGAATACTAAATTGTGTCATATAAATAGGCAATTCTAGTTGAAAAACGATGAATAAATTGTAATTGATTTAATGTCTTTTAGAGAATTATATATTTGCTGTTTTTTAATAATCTGCATTTTGTAGCTAATTCATTTTTTATCCTTTAATGAACAGGAGAGCGATGTGAAAAGCTATCTCCTTGTGTGCATTCTCCATGTGGCAAAGGTCGGTGTTTACAGAGAGGTGAAGGTCACATCTGCCATTGCCCGGATAGTACTGTGCGCATACATTGCGATGAAGGTTTGTAGAAAAGTACCAATGTAAAAAATACCATTCATTCAGCATACTTAAACTTGATTTGGATTTATGCTTCCACGGAGCATACGTACGTTACTAGGTGTGGTGGGGTAGTTAAAAAAGCCGAAATTTATGTGACCCGAATCTGTTTTCTGATTACTTGTATATTCATTCTAAGTACTTTTCTTATATTTTCCAGTATTCTGTGAAGAGGACAGCTCCTTCTATGATAAAACAGGCTGGTATGTTTGGCCGAAGACAAAGTCTGGTGACACTTCAAAGATCCAATGTAGTCATGTTGTGGATGGTATGACCAATGTAGGATATGCCTCGCGCTTCTGTAATGTGGATATAAATGCAACAGCTTTCTGGGAAATTCCACATACTTCACAATGCATGGAAGTAAGTGCATTTCCATTTTACTTCATGTTTGCAAAATGGTACAATGGTACACTGTCAAAACGGCACACTGTTAAAATTATATTATCACCAGTGTCACCTTCAAGAAGACAAGAGTGTTAACAAATATATAAAGGTAGATACAAATTTGTATACTGCAGTACATATTTAATAAAATCATGAAATAAGTAACAGAGATAAAAGATATACATTTCAAATCAGACAATATAGATCTGTGCGAGAAAAGAAATGAGACAGTGTATAGCGTAATATTTACATGTGTAAAATGTAATCTGTGGAGCTGCCGTGGTGCAGTGATACCATTCGCCCCAGGATCAGAAAGTCGCGGGTCTGAGTCCCGCTAGTGCCATGATGGTGGTGTTCTTAGGCACGACACATTATAATTAACCTCATTTTCTCTCTCTCTCTCTCTCTCTCTCTCTTACTTATATTTAAGTGAGAGACCAACGTTGTAAGGACATCTTAAACTAGTTAAGAAAATGTGAAAAAATAAAATAAAACTACACTGTTGGTAGTAGTATCGTATTATGTCCCCACCTTTTGTCTCCTAAAGAAAAACAGAAACTCTCTCCAAGAACATTGTGAGGACTTACTTTTTTTCAAAAGAGAGGAAAATGTATCTCCTACTTAACTGTGGGAACAAGTAGTTGCTAAAAATAGTGAAAAAATCGTCCTGCGAAAAGCGTTTAAAATAACGACCGTAAATAGCGGGGACCGGGGTAGGATCCCCACAATTACGGTAGGGGCCCCGCAACGAAGGTATTTGGAAGAAAATATGTCCCACCTTTTACGGTTTTACCAGTCCTCTCTCTCTTTCCAAACTGAAAGAAGAACAAAGTTGTATAAAACATTTAAAGAAGTGCGCACTAAAGACCCTTTCGTGTATTTCAGCTTCAAGAGACAGAAGTTAGCGAGAATCTTCGTAACTTGGAGTCTTTAACCAGGGATGCTTCCGGCCTGAGATCGGAAGAGATTGCTAATATAACCAGCACCCTTGAAGAATACTTTTTCTTCTCGTTTGAAAACATTGAGGTAAGTGATGTCAAGGATGTATAGATAAACAAAGTCCTCACATGAAGTTCATTTACCATAACGATAACTGCCGAGTAGAACGTGTACGTCACGCTTCATTTACTGTTGTTGAACAGGCTCTGTTCAGTTAGGTTAGAAGGATTCAGTGGCAGTGGTTACTGTAGGGATCAAGATATCTGTTTCCTAGTTTAAATTTACTCACAACGACTGGAGAAATAAATGATAGATAATTACGATTTAAAAAAGGAATATTTATATCATTGACATAAGAACGCCTTAGAAAGTCCTATTTCTATCGCAAACATTATTCTCAGTGTTAGGTATTTGAGAAAGAATGAAGCTCAGTATAATGGGTCTGTGAGTTACTGCAATAAGAACAATGTCAATTAGCGGCTTGTAGCAGCCGAAGATTTTTGAATTCGGGTCTTGAAAGCTTTATCAATCATCTAGAAAGAACAAAGCGTCTCGTGCTGATGTTTCCAGGTCGTCTCGTGCTGATGTTTCCAGGTCGGGCGGTTCTAACAGGTGTTAACTATAATCGTTCACATTCATTTTTTTCTGTCTGTTTCACAGTTCTTATGTTTAACATATAGATGAAAAACAGGTGCATAAATAATACTAGCATAAGCCCGGCATACCACATGAGACTATGGTGGTCGACGAGGGGATTTGCCAAGGCTCGGTATAAGAGATCATTTCTCTTAAAGACGATCCGATTGTTTGAGCTGTTACAATGATCAAATCGGGCCTATTTTTCGAGCACTATGTTAAGTTCAGTCCATTTTGGCTGCCAAAATCATTTTGTTTAATAAGGATTCTGTTTAGGGTCTCTCGTAGTTTCTTCTGTTCAGAATAAACCCAGAAGACTGGCGTTACGTGCAGACAGCAGCTGAGTGTAGGCTGAAAAACGGAACATAAATTTTAAATGACAGCCCTGTCGACTTTCTGATTACACCTAATGGTGTGTCGTTACATATAATTGGCATAATCTAACTTCTGATAAACAAAAGCAAGTGTTTGCTTATCATACGGAAAGTAATTTATTATTTTGTTATTGTAATTTATTACTGATAAACCTCGGTGTCTCGCCAAATCTACATAATGTCGGAACTAACCTGAAAAAATATATACATTGTATATCTATCTGTTTTAGACTGTATGTTTATTTTACTTTTTTTTATGCGCAGAAATGTTCGAAAATAGTTAAAATCTGAAATAAGTATAGGGAAAAGTCACGTTCGCTTCATATATATATTGTCAGAAAGTAAGTTTCATTCTTCAAAATGCATATCCACTGTTCCCTCCCCCCGTGTCGAGTTTGTTTAAAGTTCGATATATAGTTGCATAAGTTTGAAAGAAAAAGCTTCCAAATTCATATCGAAAAAGAAACAGGGACGACAAATTCTCAAATAATGATTCATAAATGTATACCTTTTCTATTCAAACATCAATGCTGTGTGTCACATATTTTCTCCACTCACCTCTCGTTTTCTAGGCTTTATTTCCAAAGGCAGTATACGGATTGACATACTTATGTACTTAACACTTTGTGACGTTTACACTTGAATGAACTGTACATCTTACGTTACAAATGACACAATACATTTCGGTTTTGGGAGGGAGTCGTAACTCGAATACCTACCGGTTGAATACGCACAAAAAAATGCGTAAAACCGCTGAACAAAAATTAATAAAATTGTTTTATGTATACCACATAAAATGCCAGATGTTCAACTATAAAACAACAAGATGTTAAACAAATAAATTTGTGAGTGCACATCAACATATATTACATATAATCACACGTTCAGAATTATTAAAATTCGTCTGCAAATCATAGCTCGTCAAAAAGAAGCTGACTCTGAAAGCAATCACTCTTCACAACCTCTTCCCCCACCCACTCCTTACCACCAACTAATTAATCGTAAATGCACACATTTGTGGGCATTATCATTCGTGGATTTTAAATAAATGTAACTTCTCGAATATTTCATTAGATCTACGTTGATTCCATTTAAAAATAATAAATGACAATGTCGGATGGTTTTTCCTTGGAATCTTCGATTCATGGATGAGCACTCCCGAACGAATTCCACAAAAATTCGAATTGTCATGAGTTAGGATATTTATAATGCATTATATTATATGAAAACTCTTTTTTTCTTTTTCATTTCACATGTATATTTTAATTTCATAATATAACGGGGAAAAAGTTAACTGTGACATCTTAGAATTGTATATATACATGTATTATCACTACCTTGTACATAGAATGTTTCTTTCGAACCCGAGTAGAGCGCTGCTCCATTCAAAATCATGTTTGGTTCGAGAAGCAGCTTGAATCTGTATCAGTCATAGAAACAATTTCCTTCAACAGTTATTTATCATTCGAGAAGTCTTAAAAACGTCATTTCAGCGACTAAAACTCATTGATTGTGACCGACAAGAGATGATTTTCATTCCAGCTTATTTTGTATTCTTTTTTCCCCATTCCAAATAAATACAACAGTAATCAACATTTTTACACAATGCATGAAAAGATGTACATCTTATTTTATATACTCGAAGACGTTTAACTTGTTTAATGATTACTGGTTGTTATGCAATACCAGAAACCGCCCTTTTCTGCCAAAAAAGGATTGAAGAAATTGGCAATGTATGAATTCATGTACATTTTAGAACGCATTTATGTCCTATGGGGCATTTAGTATTTAAAGTTGAAAAAGCTATCACGAGATCTGAAATGTCTTACCTACACTATTTTTCATTGACTTTACTAGATTGCCAAGGAGATGACGATGGTTGTAGGGAACCTGCTGGATGCAAATGAAACAGTCATGATTGAAAGCAACTTTAAGAATCATTCCAGTGAAAGGTAAGTAGGTATACCGTGGTATTCGCGATGTGAAATAATTCGAGTGAAAAAAAACACACTAAGGATTTAGGTTTTCCCTAATTATTTCAATATATACTAAAAGCAATAAACAGTAATGATATTATTCAGTCGTCTACTATTGAAACATTTACAATGCAACAAACTCCTGTTAACCATAGCCAGGGTAACTTTCTGTGTATGCAGATGGACAAAGACCTTACCGTTGTAAATGAAAGTACAAAAAATGTATTTACGTACGGTCTTATATACGTAATTTGATATAAAGGACACCATGCTTTATGACAATTATACAACACTTGAATAAATGCGAAAGGAAGTATAAAAATATTGAAAGTTTGAGATAACTGTTCAGAAAGGTTTTTCATGTTTCAACCTAGCAACTTTACAGTAGGGTCTACCGGTATTAATACAACGGTACTGCAATGTAAATTAATATCGTTTATGTTACTTCTGAATTGGCTGGTTGCCTAACAAATATAATTACGGTATTATTATGATTATGTATATAGATATTATTATACGCTGCTAGAATTACTCTTCATAGAAATATTAACGTTTTTTATTTTATACAACCAGATTACTTTGGTTACTCGAGGAATATACTAAAAGGGTGAATATGACAGATGAAATTGTCATAGAAACTGAGAACATCAACATACATGTTGTAGACCACACTTTGCCTAACACGAGCTTCACTTACCGACCTCGCCTGGAACACAATGACAACATGATACAGGTAAAGCTTCTGATCGTTGATAGCCGTTATTATATAACCGGTAGTTAGTCAGTTTTATTTTATCACCTGAGCATGTACTGCTAATGGTAAGTTTTTCTCCTAGCCATGTGTCTGTCGGCTTTCGTCAGCAATAGCTTCAAACACCTTCTCAAAAGGCATTGAGCCAATTTCAGCCAAACTTCACATGAATGTTGCTATGATAGTCATGTACCAAAATTGTTCAACAAATTCAATTCCATTGCCATGGCAACCAAGAAAAAACATTAAAAAGTATACCTGTCTAATGCAACAAAGCACAGGGCTAAGAGGATATATTTGGTGTGTAACATTGTGTAGTGGTCCTCTACCAGATTTTTTTTCGAATCGTACTCCTTGATTAAAAATGTTTCATAGTTTGGAATGCTATATTTGGCAATTCTGTAAACTTGAGGTTTGAGTCTCTATGACCTTGACCCAAACGTTGTCGCTATGGCCAGTTTTACTCGACTGCGCAATAAAGGCCCTGTAAGACCCTCTTTTTTAAGTTAGTAAAATGTGAATTTTGCACTACAAGCTTAATTAGATCTAATATGATTATTCGTTGTATTAAATTTTGTTTCTTTGTTCTAAACGACGTGTTGTGTTACAGGAGGGAATCAGCCTCAAACTTCCGGTAGAAGCATTGACGTCAGAGGGTACACAGGAATATCCTCGTATTCGGTTAATGGCATTTCGTTCATCGTCATTCTTTATTCCGGAAGAAGCACCGCCCCAAGAAGTAGTTGTAAAGCAATGGGTCGTCAGTGCTGTTGTGCATGATCGGAAACTGGACAACCTAACGACACCTGTAGAAATCAATGTTAAAAATATAGAGGTGTGTTCAATATGCTTTCAATCTATACATATGAGGCATCAGTGTGTCGTTTCAGCCCTGTCAATATAGGTCGTCATTTCCACAATGCTTCTATGAGCGCGAACACTATCTGGACAGCTCTAAAAGATGTATAGTAGTTGTAAGAACTGAAGGCCTTAGTTTCAGACTATTAAGTTTTTCAGTGATTAAATAATTTTGATTTCTGAAATAAGAATATCATTTCCTAGACTTATTCCATCAATCTCCAACAATATTCGAGTTTTATAAAGGTGTTTTGTTTCATTTGAAGCCTGGGGGTTACATTCTGCACATGGACAGACGATAACTTTTTATCCTAAATTAATCACAAAAATATAATGTTGTTTTTCAGGATGGGTCTAATCATTCGTGTGCGTTCTGGAATGTGGAAAGTAAGTAGAATTCATTTAGGTAATTTTCTATTTCGTAGAGATAAGCCATGGGAGTTAATTCTGACATACTCATGGTGTTGATTCTAGTCATTACGCGAAAATGTCCATTGCATTAGAAGTCAGTAGAGCATACATTTGGATAAGTGAACTGAAATTATACTATAAATTTCAGTTTCTGTGTTACATATTGTACTTTGTGTTCCTGTTTTCATGGCCAAAACATGTTCATATGTCTCAGATAGTATCATTGGAACAACTCTACATATATTACAGCCATACCTGGCATTAAAAGGATAGGAGGTAAATGTGCTCAAAAAGAAGGTGTCTCATAGGTCAGAAATGACTGCCCTTTTAAATAGGGGTGACACTAATAATGTAAGCAAAACGTTTGGTCTTTTCAAGAGTAGTTATACGCCTCAACCAGTAATATTACTTGTCTTATTTCAGATCGAACGTGGTCTTCTGATGGTGTTGTAACAGCTGAGAGAGGACAGAACTACACCAAGTGTCTTTCTTATCATTTAACAAGTTTTGCCATATTGCTTGTAAGTCTTAAAATGCCTATCAGTTCGTACATTTATCACATTTCCATCAAAACTGGTTTATTTTAATATATATTAGCAAATACATTGTAAGTAACCGAAAAGTACGAAAGTAGCAATGGCTCTAAATCTATGATATATTTTAGTATGCGAAATCATTGTCACTTCACAGTTTGATAGTGCTCTACAGTGTATCTTGGCCGCTACATTTTTCAATATGTAGATGTGTGTGTGAGGAGGGGGGGGGATTTATGCATCTTACTATTACTTTCGAGGGTATGCTTGCCGCAGTATAGATGCTGTGTCTAAAAGATTGTTTTAATATTTTACATTTAATGTTATATACACGCAAGGAACTTAAAAATCTTCTATAAATACTATGAATATAAAAACTATTTCAGGACCCTAGTCCAGACTACGCCCTGTCTGAGAAACACGAGCAGATACTGACCTATATTTCATACATTGGTTGTGGTATATCAATGATCGGGCTCATCTTGACCCTCATTACTTACTCCTTATTTCGGTAAGTATTTGGTCTTGAGGCTGTTATAAAAGGCTATATACGAGTTTATACATAGCTTACTGTAGAGCGGGTTAATTTTGCGGAAGCTATTTTCGTTTTTTATTTCCACTGTAAAGCTTAAAAGTTAGAAACAAAAAATTAGACTATTTAATCTGATCTAGAAATATCTGTTATAGTAGGTCAAAAAAAGGAAACAATTTATTCGTAATGATATGTGTGATACACTGAAAACGATGGATAAAGTGAAAAAATTTTTTTTTGGCATAATTCCCGCTCAACAGTATATAACCTTGGTCAGGGATTTTAGTTTTAATAGAAAGTGTACACCTGAAATAATAAGTATATGATTTTTATCATGTCAATAAATCTACATTTCATAATCATGATACCCTTAATTTATTACATATACATGTACATGTATAATGTTTATTTATTATATATACATGCGACACTGTAAATATAGCTATAGAATATGATATTAATAACTAAAACAGTCATGCCATTGTTAACAATGAGTGTAACAGTATAAAAAAAGGCTGAATGAAAGTTTCCATTTAAATGGTTTTTATTCCCAGTCCTCGTTCTACCACCATGTCGAGGTGAGTTGTAAACGTCATTTTCGTTTGTAATTATGGCACCTAAGGCTCCATTGCGTGTGTTTAAGTGGTTTATTTTCTTTACGAGACCCTGTTTTGTGTATATCCAAGGAACCCAGAAATCAGTGCAAGAATAGTAGAAATGAAAATACAGGATAATAACTTCGAAATTGTGTGCGAGTTTTACTGTCCTGACTTTTTAATTGCCGGTTTATTGGCGCGCTGCACATCTCGTATCCTGAGATTGTTTGATTGTTACTGCCACCATACTATTCTGCTCTAGTCATTAAACTATCCCGTCATCGTGACCACAACATTTTTAAGTTTGCATGTTTGTACATTTGGAAGACAGAGAGTAGGGTGAGGAATGTAAAAACCGTAGTCGAACCGGTCGAAGGCATAAGAACAATTGGGTAAAATACGACGACGAGCAAGCTAGTAGCCACCGGACATCGCTGAATGTTATCGGTATGAGCCTTTCACTAATCCTGCCTTCCTAGGATATACACGAAACTGGATTACTTTGATTACAATATACATGTATATCAAAATTGCCCATTTCAAGAACTCATCCAAAATATTTTTCATCTTATTCTGGAAAAAAGAATGTTCAGACGTGAAAAATACGAAAGATAGGGGCTGCCAAAATTACAGGTCTTGTCTATACTGGGGAGTCCTCCATTGTGCCAAAATATGTTCAATCAGCATGTCACTTTATGTTGCCTTATAATGCATCAAGAAGAATGATATCCTAAGCATTTCAGTTGTTTTGAAATATGTACTGATTATGCTTTGCTAATGTTTTTGATATGTTTCAGATATATTATGTTATAGATACTGATTATGCCAAGCCACATTTAGTTTTATGCAGTCGTTTTCTTTCAGCATGTACTGTTATGTAGTTGTTAATGATATTAAGCATGTTTTAAGTTTATTTTACTAACTACATGTATGTAGTTTAGAAAAAGCGTCGAAGTAGCGAGTTCCAGTTGCAAATGCAAAATATTCATGAGATAGAAGCATTTTAAAAATCATATAACACAAAACATCTAAACCAAAGTGTCTTTGCTCACATCTAGAAAAAATACAATTTATCTGGTAAAATGTTTCTAGTACGAAATGTAATAATTAAACATCTTTCTTTTGCACCGGCGTTGCTGGTGTAACAATTGAAATGCAAATAATTACGTTTCCTTATATTCAGGTGTCTGAATCGTGAAAAGTCGGGCAAAATTCTGATGAACTTGTGTGCGTCCATGTTGGTCATGAATGCCGTGTTCTTCCTTGGATCAGAGACGACCTTGTCTATGTCTGGAGACGGCATGTGTAAGGCAGTCGCCATCTTGTTGCACTACTTTCTGTTGACCACGCTTACCTGGATGCTTGTAGAAGCGATCAATATGTACCAAGCGCTCATTACAGTATTCACAAAATACTCTGGATTTTTCATGCTGAAAAGATGCGTATTTGCTTGGGGTAAGTTCTTATGTTCCATACGTACTAGTAGAAAAATAATATTATCTCAAACGAACTGTACCAATGTTCTTTATTAAGAAGATAAATATAGTGAGAAAATCTGATACAGCATGTTCGGTTAATAGTCTTTCTGTGCTACGGTTTGGTTGATAGTTAAATCTATGGAGTCTTTCTATTTTACCGTCCGGTCAACAGTTGAAGCTTTCTATCGTTCAAAAACTATATCAAAAACGTGCCTTGTATTTCAGGGGTTCCTGCGTTGATAGTTATTGCCACTGTGGCTATCAGCTTGGATAATTATAAGACGTCTACACAGCTGTAAGTATTCTACCTTCATTTTCCAAGTAACTTATTTATAAATGATCGGAAGTTAATCTAGTTGCCAAGCCAACATTCACCATTTTGAGATTGACAGTCGTATTGTTATGTTCATCTAGATTCCGTCAGAAAGTTCCCCATACTTATATGTAGATTCTACATTGTAATAAGTTTTGAACAAGACTGTTCTTTTTGTCTAGTTTAGAACATGACAAAAGCATACTTTGAATCCTACCAGCTCTCGTCAAGTTTATGCCCTTATGATTTTCAGGTGTTTCCTGTCGCAGGGTAATTCTCTGGCGTTCTTCATTGCCCTGCTGGCACCTGCATGTTTGATTCTGCTCATCAATTTTGCTGTCTTCATTATGGTTTCACGGGTTATCTTGAGACCGAAGTTCCATGGTCAAGTCGGCAAGAACGTCTCGGACTCCATCACTCCCGCCCAAATCCGAGGCGCATTCACTGTCATGACTCTACTTGGAGTCACGTGGGTGTTCGGACCGTTGGCCGTCAATGAGGCAAAAGTTGTTGTGAACTACGTATTTACAATTCTTAATTCTTTACAAGGATTCCTGATCTTCGTATTTCGGTGCTGCTTTAACCCGGAAGTGCGACTGGCGTGGATCATGTTGATAAAAACGGGTAAATTCAAGCGCAGGAGGGGTCCAGTTACTGCGTATACCTCTGACTCAACTTCCTCTAAAAGTGATAGTAAACTGAATGGAAGTGTTACAGATACGATGAAATCTAATGTGTACAACAGTCTTGGAAAGCAGCGAAATGTATTAAACAATGACAAAAACCTTGTTTCAAAGAATACAAATATGCAAACCAAAGCATCAAAGGATCTCCATGGTTACTTCGATGACCTACAAATGCACCGTGGACTGGAAAGACGGAGTGGTGGCTCTGAGAATAGTAGGTTATACGGAAGAAATTATGAAAATTTCGATCGGAATGGATACCGCAGTAACGGTCATCACAGACATTCTGTAAATCAGAACGCTATCACTACGATCTATACGGGACAATATAACGGTGTTAAAAGGCACTCTGGGTTTGTTACAGACCAGGACGAATTTACAAGACTTTGAAAGTTCCACAGTGTATATTGAAAAGAAAACAGTCCCGAAAAGTACAAATCCAAGGTAGTTACAAAATGTATATGGCTAAAAGTATGAGGTGAACTAATTTTACACTTATAAGAAACTTATCACTTGAGCCAGTCGCATAATTCTGGTTTGTGATTGGTTGAAAGCGAATCCAGAGCGAATCCAATTTCAATGACCAATCAGCGTCGATGGATATTAGACTGGTCTCAGAGAATAGTTTTACAATCACAGACCGAAATGTCAGTAAAGACTGGCTCTATATGTATCAAGCAATATGCGTACATCATGTCTGTTCGAGTGTATAAGTGCCATCTTGTGACGATTTTGGCTTTCCATATATGCGGTGTTAACAAGTGTGTGTCATATAGGTCAAAAAGAAGAAATTTTATAACATTTCAGTCTGTGTCATAACGGGTTGACTTAAATAAAGAATAAACCAGTGATGTGTAATAACTGATAGAAGATATCTGCACGTTTGTCTACTATACTTACTAGATAGCCATTTTCATTTAATGTATGATACATACTTACACGTTTTTGTGTGTCGTTTCGTTTTCAGCGTAGTTCGTGTTAGACATTATAAGGGAAGTCTTAAACACAAATTTTTAGAGTGATATTTACTTTGTTATTTAGTTGTATGATGGTGTCTTACTAAATATCCATTTGCACAGTATTACATTTAAGAAAATGTCATGATGTTTTAATATTTAAGATTGTAACAAAAATGTATTGTTTTGTAATTGATATGTTGTGCATTAGTTGTTGAGAAAAATACTTACCTGGCATACTAATTTTCTAAGGCGTCAGAACTCGTAACTGTTTTTTCCAAACTTTTTGCGGTTTCTCCTTATTTTTCTTCTAAGCTGAAATTCACAAGTACACTAGAACTGATTTTGTTTTAAAATGTTTACTTTCATTTTCATTAAGGCATCATTTTTTTCACTGAGTTGCGAAATGTGTGCATTTTCAGCGACGTTTCAAAAATGATAAAAGGGAATTAAAAAAAAAATGTCGATAGGCTCTTTTAAGATATGATTTCCAAAAACCATCTTTTTTAATTAAAAAAATCGCAATTACCGTAAGTTTTATGTGTACTTTTCATTTTTGAAAATATGACTGTGATTAAACGGTTTGGCAAAACTATATTAAAAAACTTGTGACATTTTGACTATGTCTTTGTATGCACTTTTGAAATGTCATTAAGTGCATTATCATATACGTCGCTTACTGCATAAGACCAGCGCTAATCCGAACACAGAAGTGTTCTCTTGGTGACCTCCTTCCAAATGAGCTGAGTTCATGTTGGACCCCTGTTGGTAGGCGATAGGATTTTCTAAGTGAATATAGAGGAAATATTCAGACACTCCAGATCCGATTTTAAAAACAAGTTTAAAGAAATGTTCAATGAGTGACGTTCTAATTAATTCCAGTCATTCCGTTCGTTAGAAAGACGTGTTCGCCCAGCAGAGAAGACATGTTTCCTGGTATATGTATAATTGATTGTGATTTTCTGTTGCTAAGAATTTAGTCAACATTTTAAGGAGAGATGGTTGGTTTGAAATAGGTTGGCTCCAGGCAGTCACAACTCATTTTGTAGAAACTGCTGGCTAAAGAATTGTTCCTTGGGTGACGCTATTCCTAATTCTTTCAGATCAGATTCTCCGTTGACTACATCTTACCACTATGGAATGGGACAGATGTTACTAAATAGAATCTTCTTATCAGAAAATGTTAGCATTACTACAAAATCACTTTACAAAATGTTTTGGGTCTCTTAATTTTAACCACATTCGTTCAGCTCGTTTCGCCTTTTCGAAACATTGGGTAGCATTGTACCGGAGTCTGGCTCTTTCTTTTGTATAGTTGTAACAGAATATTCAACAGTTACAGCATGTGTATTGCATACATTTCAGTGATTTGCCACTTGAGTGATGCTCGGCTACATAGGCTGAACCAGGGTGACTGCGGACAAACATAAGCCATGATATTATTTGTAGCCCTGTTTCGCCAAAGTCATGTCTTTTACAATAAGGCTTATTGGAGTCATACAAGAAAAATAAGTCCGTATTTCATATTGTTGCCTGTCTGCAAACCGACAGCGCAAAACTAAGGGATCACTTATGCGTCAGTTTGTCTGTATATCCATCCGAAATGCTTTAACTGTGTACATGTCATTGAAACGTCGATAAATACAGGCGACACGTGCGTTCATTTGGACACTCTCATAAATATATGAAAATATTCTGTTGTTTGTATTTAATTTGTGTCAGCATTATTGTGTATAATATTCTATTTATGT
>JAUMHA010249814.1:0-15303 GCA_032359765.1 Saxidomus gigantea | reverse complement strand
CGGACAAGGAAAAGTAACAAAGGGCAATAACTCTGTAATGAGTCAAGATGGAGTTATGGTTCTTGTGCACTGCACTTTCTCTCATTGTGCTTGACCATTGTATGAAGTTGTATTGAATTCCAACAATTAGTTTACAAGTTATGCTCCGGACAAGGAAAATGCAACAGACCATCTGACCGACCGACCGACCGACCGACCAACCACCGGGTGACTCCTATATACCCCCCACCCCAAACTTCGTTTCGGGGCATAATAATGGTTAACGTAGGCATAGTCCTGACTGACCAGTGTCTGGTGTTAAAGGTTAGAATTCGTTTTGTTTGTTTGGTTTGTAATCGTGCTTATTAGGTCCACCATCCTCTAATCGGTACGACCCGGCATGTTCTCATGTTCATGCTCTTAACTGAACAATTCTTGTATATAATTCGGGAGGTAAATGTGCTTTAAGAGGGTATTTCATAAGTCAGAAATGGTTGGTCCTTTAAGTAGAGATGATGCTGTAGTAAGCACACACTTTACCTTGTAGCCTATGTACATGTAAAAAAACGTGTACTGAAATTTGTTTTCGAAACGATGGAGGGAAGCCAATTATAGAAGGATTGCATGGCGACATGTACATGTTATCCCTTTCTCCCTGACAGGCCACAGGAACTTTTTGGGATGGCTGTTCCTTTCAATGTAAAATGAAATTAATGGATATAACAAACTCCGGATAATGATAAGGTCCCAATGAGTTCGTTATAAACAAAGTTACCTGTATGTACTCTTCTATTGATGTAGCATCCAGTACCAGTGATATTAGGTTAATGTACCAAAAACATACCTGATATTATCTGAAACAGTCTTTATTTAAGTGACGGTCTTCTTGCATATTGCTTTAGGTTTCGTTAACTTTGTGTGTTGTGTGCAGCTTTTATTCCCCTAAATTAAATATACATGTAGTCACCCTGTACATTTTTGACTTGATTGTATGTCGATAATCAAACAAAACTTATTTGCCAATAAATAGCGTGCACTGTTGAATAAGATCACAATCAAGTGAAATATTTTTACATATGAGTTACTGAATTTACTCTTTCATCATGGCAGTTAATTAGCATGGCTGTTATTCTTATTTTTATTACACACTATTTATCCCAAACAAGAAACCTGGTTTCTGTATAGTGCTTTCAAAGTCAAATGAGAACTGTAACAGTTGTAGATATGGGTCTGTTTTAGGACAGAAAGTGTATCCATTATTCATTGGAACAATTAATCTTATCCTCTTGTTTTAAGAAATGAAGCTGGTCCCTCATTAATCCACAGCCTATTCAAGTTGTTTATTGCCTTAGGCAGGACTTAAACCTTTGCTTTAATTCCCCCCTTGTCAGTATATTATGTAAGATTACATAACAAGCATATGTCAGAGGGATAGCACATCAAAAGTTATTGAGAAAAACTTTATTTCCATTGTGGTCCTTAAACGTTACGGTCAAGTTACCCCTTTATTCAGCTGAACTTATCATCTCTAGTGAGACCACGAACTGCACATCTTTCAGTTCCATGGCGGTGTACTTTCTGTTAGATAATCAACTAGAAATAAGTTGTGAGAACTGTTTTGAATGACAGAACATCTCGAAGGTTAACGATACAGTTCTTGCACACCGTATTTCTTTATCAATGTCCTGATTTTTAATGTTTCAATTGAATAAATTATTTAAGTTCTTTTAAGTAATATCAATAGTACTACAAGCACTTTTTTACATTCCCTGTGAACACAATTCAGCGATTAACAATCTTTATTCATACCATTCAACACAGTGACAATCCCTTGAAATCTACACCAGTAAAAGCAAATTGTCTGTAATAAATATTTTCTCTTTGGACTCTAACATTTTACATATTTTCAATTCACAAACTATGCAGACCTTATTTTTAAACTGTCCTATCAAATTTACAGTCATCAAGAACACTATCGAAATAACCGCTCAGATTGATATACATTAAGTTATTCAGAAAGACTATCTAAAAAAGGGCATGGCAGGACATTTTAAAGATGCGGTCAACTTTATGTAGAATGAAATAAAGTTCTAACTATAAGTTTCAAATAAAATAAATGTTAAAGTTTATATTGTAATGCAAAAGAGCCCCTACTTCAAACAGGAATTACTTTCTCACAGCAGTTTTGATAAGGGGCCATTAATTAACAAAATTAACAAATTCAATAAACATCTGACATCTGATTTTAAAAAAGAAAGTTTTTATATTGGTTCCCGCTCGGGACCTCACTATGAAATGGATTGAATCAATTTTGCGGATCTCAATAAACATTAACAAGATTACTGTTTTAACCAGATAAAATACATTTCTGTCAATAGGTTTCACAGAAAGATAATTTGTTAAACTTCAATACAGAAAATATTATTAAACTTAAAGGGGCTTAAACTCTAGTGTTATTTTAGGCAATCCAACTGAAACTTGGCAGGCCACTATCCCCCTGTAGTTGTCAACATTTCTGCCATGTTGTACCTAAATAGCCACGATATAACTCCGACCGGATAGACAGACAACGCCAAATTAATATCCTTTAATCGAAGGGGGTAATAACAATTTACGATAATGTCGTTAAGCATGAGTAACACGTACTGAAAATTCAGCACCATATGTAAGACATACCGAAACTACTGCAGTAACATTTACAAATGTACATGTATGTAGCTTTCACTTTTTACAAATAAACAAAATCATAGCACTTTCTTCGAGATACATTTTCCTCTTGTCTTTTATTACAGTTCAGTGATTGATTTAGTTGAATAAGTTGTTTCAGTTAAATGGCATGTCTCATTCATCAATTTTCACTTGCAATATGAGCTTCCTATCTTGACCGCATCACAATGTCAAGTTCGTATAAACAAAGTTTAAAGAGCCAACGTCACCTGGAATTAATCATTATGTTTGTCAAGTATCTGTCAATTGAAACAAAATCTTGTATATCTATATACATGTTAAATATTCAGTCGGAAGCTTTTAATTGAATTGCTAAACGTAAATACTCTTTAATGCAGCTACATAATCATTTTCCCTTGAACATTATTCATTTTAAAGATGCATACACATATTTTTACCTTTGCTCACTTTATTTCAATGTGTTAAATTTCAGATTTTATTTTAAACATTTGGTACGTTTGCTGTTTTTTTATCAGCCTTCAAAAAATGAGTGAATTCAAATATTTTGTCAGTTAAATATTAACTATTATATTATACATTAGTAAATAATATATGAAAGCGTGTACTACAAAGAACCTATTACTGTAAGGGCTGTGGTTTTATTTGTCAAGAACACAAAATAACGCTGTATTATATAACTTAATCTAAATAATTAAATGAATAAGAAAATTTAGCCCGTCCTAATTAAGTATATTCTAGTTACCTTTGTCTGGTTTTAATTGTTCATACGATTTTTCCAATCTCTCAACAGATCTTCTTTCTGTAAAACATATATTAGAATACAGCATATTTATTCAAACCGAATACGGCGATTTTCAAATGTTATATCACGTATGCATGTCAAAACAAGTCATGGAAATGTCGGGAGTGTAAAGCGGGAGACGTGTCATCCATTGTTTTTAAAGCATTGATTTTTGGACACGGTATGAAAAAAGTACAAACAAATCGATTTATAACGTTTACCGAAATATGAACTATTTTTCTTCTTGTAATCTTCCTGTTTAAAAATATCTAATTTACCTTGTGCTGGTCGTATTTCTTCGTAGGCTGCTTCGTTGTGGTATGACTCGTATTCGTCTATAAAATAGTAAAAGATAAAACGTCACGAAGTAAAGGTAACGTATTGCCAAAGCCAAAGCTAAATTCAAAGTCGATTCATAGAAATTTAGTTATTACATATCATCCACAGATGTATATACAATAAGCAGCCCACCCCAAAACAAAACATATATCGTATGCTGAAAAGCTATTTTAATCACTTCCTATATGTATACTGATACATGCAAATAATTATCATTCGAATCACTATTACCAGTTACTGTTCTCATTTTGGAAACGCCAGCATACAATTTCACACCGCTTGTCATTTCGTTGCCTCTGTCTTTCCTCCTTTTGTATCTGATATTGAATAAAATAAGTCGCATTACGGATCCTTGTACAAAGACATGTACAATGATAGTAGAGCATTGTATACCTCTTATAAGCAATGTGGATTAAATTAAATCACGCGACTGTCAACCATTTATGTACAAATTAATTTCTCCCCCACTTCGTTCGTCCAAAAACAAACTACATTTTGTATTTCATTTCTAAACTTAAACACGAACACATATAGGTTCACTATGCTTTGTTGGTAGAGTACATGCTTATACTTGCATTCATAAGTGTAACACATTATAACAATACAAAATAAAGAAAAATAGAACTAATGACAATTAATCATATACATCATTGAACATTTGCGATAATCGCTCAACCATGAACCACACACACCAAATGATATATACAAATGTTTATCCCCATTGCCCCTTGCGGTTGTATGTCCATTAAGAAATTCAACGCAGTTTTTATTAAGCTTGATATTTCGTTCAACTAAAGCGTGACTTTCAATTCTTCAGTCAATTAATTGGACTAATTATGATGAAACAGAACTGTTAAACAAACTTGATACATGTAATACAACAATAATTCTACATATAAGAATTATAATAACAGATATGACTTTTATACTGCATAATATTTTACGTAACTTAGTTAAGCAATTTCATATTGACAATATGATATCAACCAGTCAAGGAATAAAGTATCAAAATACATAAAGCTCGCATTTTAGGAAAATTAACTGCATCAGAACATGTGAACGTCTTTCAACCTAGGTAGCAAACCTCAGTAAAGACCGCGAAATACCTACGAAATCCCCGTGCTTTGTCTAACCTAATCTAATATAAATATTGTACAGCTGTTTTAAGAATTGATTCGGTAGCGTTTACATGTAGCACCTCGTACCTGTAATATCGGTATTACTATAATCTATTATTTTATGTTTTTCTGTCGTTTATCGAAATATAACGGTGGATTATATCCCGATAAATTCACTGTCCACTCGGTGAAAATTATCAAAATATGTTACCCGGATTAACGTTAAAAGGTTTTCCGAGCGTACTGAATGCAGGAAACCATATGACGATGACGTTGTTAAAATGACGTCATGTTTGCGATGCGTTCTGATGACGTTTCCCGCAATGTTCGACATTTTATTATAATAAACTAAACAAAAGTAAAGTTTGAGACATTAAATCAACAGAAAAATTGATGGTATTGATTTAATATCACGATAATTTTACTCGTGAACACCAAAAGTACATAGTTTCACTCGTGACTGTGCCACTTGTGAAAATATCACTTTTGGTGTCCACTCGGTGAAATTATAACGTGATATTACACCGAAACCAACAATTATCCTCTATTTGGTACAAACAATTAGATTAAGATTACATCTAAATTGAAGAAAATTCGAGAAAATTTGAATAATAATATTTACGATGTAAGCAGTATTTTTACAATAAGTGTTTAATTAAGAAAGTGTACCTTTTCTTGTATAAATAGATACCAAACACTATGGCTACTACAATGACAATGCCTCCAGTAATACTTCCAGCTACAAAGCCTACCGGACTATCAAACTTTTCTGTAGTTGTTTCCGATGCTGTAATAAACAAAAAGTGGTTCAGGTTAAAATGACAATATATACATTGTACAAGGTAAGACCAAATTCTATAACTATCATTTTGATAAACAGCAAGCAAAATACACGGTAAAGACAATGCAATATGAAATACCTTTTGTCTGAATAAGGAGTACTGACGATGTGGAACTGCCTACACAATTCTCGGCAACTATTTGAAACTCATACTTGGTACTACTTGATAGTCCATGAATTGTAGAGTACATCATAACTTTACCAGTGTCCTGTAAAACTACTGTTTCGCACTCTTGTTCATTATCGCCCATATACTTAATAGAAAAGTTCTGGGGTGTGCCGCCGTTGAAACCAGGTTTCCATATCAATGTTACTGATGTGCTTGTCAATAAGTCTGGAATGTGATTAAGTTCTGTTGGTTGATCAGGGCGTTCTAAACAAAGAACACAGACAAGTGATTTTAGGCAGTTTAGTATAGGGAAATAATATACTGGTAATCAGTTAAAACGGATATCGCACATCCCGATTTTCTTCACTTATTCCGACGAATAGACTACGTAAAACTATTATAACTAGTTCTCATTTATTAAGCACAACAATGTAAAACATGTACTACGTTTCAGGTGTATGCGGGTAAACATATTGCAACAGCGATGAATCAGCATGATGTTAATAGTCAAAAGTATCTTTACACAATGAAATAAAATACTTCATGTTGAAAATTTGATATTCAAACAGATGTTAGAATACCAGCAAAGGTAATATATCGTATACATAAAACCACAGTATAAGACCCCGGTGTGACCTTGCCCTTAGGAGTAGGTGGTAAGGTGTTGTTTGCATCATATTCTTCTGGTACGGGTGATAATTGTGGAACTACCAGAGACGAAATTGCATGTAGTATACTGTACACCCTTGGGATATAGGTAAACAATAGTATGAATTTCTTTAAAAATCGGTCCATGTATGTGGGAGATACATATCAAACTAAATTGCATGTTTCAGTGTTAACCCCCTAGTGTGACCGTGACCGTAGGAGAAGGTGACTGGTTGTTGTACATGACACACCCGTGTGATATGGGTAACCATTGTGTGAAGATATACTTGATATAATATCAAAATCGGTACAAACATGTAAAACATACAGATCGGAAACAAAATTGCATGCAGTAGTGATCGAGCTCTTAATGTAACCTCCTAAGTGTAACCTTGACCAGGGGATTCGGTATCTGTTTACTGTGCATGAATACACCTTTGGGATATGGTAACAAGTGTGTTAAATAATGTCACAATTGGTCCATGCATGTGGAAGATACAGAAAGAAAACGTTATGCAGGCGGAAGGACGGACGTGCTAAAATGTTTATCTATTTGTGCTAAAATTAGGCATTCTTCTATATAATTATGTTGTTCAGTTAAAGTCTTTATTTATCATTTTATGTCCCTTGAACATATTATCTAGTTTATGTTTGGAAAATACTATCTGCTGGATATAGGATTGGCCCCTTAAAGTACGCTTAAAGAGGCATTCCCAACAACAAGCAAAACATTAAAAAAGATCTACATGTACATTGTGTATGTAGAATGAAAAATAAAAAAGGTTTTCAAGAATAACAGTATTAATGACATTTATGTAAAGTTGCCGACATTATGATTATTTTTATTCTCTACATCACAAAATATTATTTTTCAATAAGTTCACAATAAATATCATTGTTCATATCCATTTTGGCTCAGTGACTCACTTAGAAATATAGGGTTCTGGCGGCATATATACTACCATTTGATAGCCCTTAGTAGGATATTTATGTTTAACTTGTTTTGAAGTTTAAATCAACTCATAGGACACTGGATTCCGCCTGTAAGAAAAATAAGTAATTAAAAGAAAATAACACGAAGTACCAGTATACATGTAATGATACCAGCAAAGCACAAAAATACGTTATTTACAAATAGACAATTGACTTTATTTTCGAAATACAAATCATTCAAATAAAACAAACAAAAGCAGATAATAATTTATTTAATTGCTCTATGAAGACCTTTTAAAATCCTGCTATTGTTTTTATTTACGTATGTGATAAAATACTCTGCAATTGTGTAAATCGAATTTAAAAAGAAAAGTATAAAAACGTATATCTGTTCTGTATCTAACATTCATGCATGACGTTTCAGTTACACAGAAATAATGTGATTTTTTATCTGATCTGATACGTCAAGGACAAATGTGATAATAAAGAGGCTTGAATCGGAAACCATTTTAGGGATGTCGTTTTCCTTTCATTTAATTGGAATTTAGCAACTAAAGCAATATGATTCCTACCTGCAACTTTCAGCGTGACTGAACTGTTAAATCTACTGTTGCCCTCTTGGTTATTAACTATGCATATAACATGCATGTTGTTAAAAGTTTTTGTAACGGTCTCTACAGTGAGAGTGAAAACTTTACTGCCAAGACAGGAATATGGAAACACAGAAGGCGCATTGCCGAAGTGATGACATTTGGTCCCTTCGGTGTAAAGAACAACCCTAAAGACCTCTGTATCATTTTTCTTGAAAAGCCATTCTACACCCGCTACATCCCAGATTACAGATGTTGAACAATTAAATATGATGGATGTGTTTTCTGCAATTAAAGGGTCCTGTGGTAGTAAACGTGTGTTGTCAGCACCTGAAATCAAACCATTATAAACTAATTTTGCAAGAAAGTTTAATAAATGTGAAACGGCCATATAAATTATAAAATAGTTTCTTTTAAGAGTAAGGGCAATACTATGAAAGCAATAAACCTTTAGTCATGGCATGCTATGCGTTGCACTTCATACACTGACCCAACATGAAAAATGTACAGGTAAATAATAGGATTTACCATGCATGAGAAAGAAACAACAATAGGTCACAATGCAGGAGGTGGAATTCGATATGTGTAAGAATGTTAAACTTTATCAGTTGGGGGGTAAGTTTATAAAAAAAAACATTAAAAATAATCAAAGGAGCTTCCAGATATAAGGTCATAAATCCACCTACATGTATATATTTAATTCAAAGGGGGTTAATTTAAGAATTTGAATCTTTGGAGTCTCAACTCTTGCTTTTGCATTGTGTTTTTATAAAACGTTGTGGAGTTTTCTAGTCTTGACATTAGTTTCTCTCAACTGACAGCAAAAATAATATTTTGTCTTGAAAACCAATTTTGATTTTGATAAACTGTTTTCAGTATATAAGTTTTCTCCCTTTTATTCATGATAAATGACTATAACTTTGAGGCCTATTACCGCCTTTGTTATTTGTCTTATTTAATAGAGTCAGAGTGAAATACATGATTTAATATTGTGTTAAATATTTGTATAAAAAAGGTGTAAAGTTTTCATTTTGGGTGAGTGTATATAAAGCATCGTTTGATTCCCTGCAACCCCTTTTGAGTAATGCTCTGCTCAAAAAGGTATGTACATGTAAGATCAGTACATTGTAACTCATTGTAAACATGAGAGTACAGTATTTTTCTGCAGTGTACATGTACTACCCGAAATAGTGTTATATGAATATACGAAGTATCAATTGATTTCCTTAAATACTTTTAAGTTATAATGCGCACAAGATTAAGTAATAAAAGGTTGTAATTCAAAAAGATGAGGGCTGAGCTATGGTTCATATGCACAGTTCATTTTCTAATTGTGCTCTATCATTATATGAAATACCAATTCTATTCCAGTTATACTCTGCTAAAAAGGTATTTGTTCTTGAATTTTCACACGATAACACATGATTTATCGTCAAGTATTTTGCGTTTCTAAATTTTATTGTAATTTCTCAGCTTTTTGATTGATTGTGCCCTATTTTTTACTCTTTGAATTGTGAAAGAATAATATGTTGCTATGGTACAATGATTTATGATAAATACTTGATATAATCATTTTCATGTATATTTTTGAATATCATTTACAATATATATCATTTTTTTATGTTTACGTCTAGTCGACATTTGGTGAAATTTGGTTATTTGTCTTTTCATATTTGCGCAATAATAATTAGTGCTCATCTGGACAATTGTTTTGAGTCACAGTCATTTTTAAATATTTGTTTAGCTAACTTGAGCTTTTAAGATCGATGAATGTCCGTCGTTCATTGGTCTGTACGTCTGTATGTCCGTCGTCCACCATTGTATTAACTGACCTCTTCTCATACACCACTACACATAATATCAAACCTGGCCATAATCATGGTTGGTACATTGTATTTAACTCTCTTAAGATTGTTCGATGATTTCGATTGACTTAAACCACGGCCGCAAAGGTTAAAACATAAATGCTTCTCCGATACAACAAGCCTCTGAGCCTCTGATATTTGATGAATAACATTTCATTAATATCCTCTTCCAAACGTGGGTTAGGGTTACGTACATGTATATGCAAATATTAGGAACTTTAAATCTATTAAAAAACAACAAGGCCCAGATGTACGTTTGTTCAAATCATGCAACTTAGGTCTTGTTTAACCCCGGCCGTGGGTCACTTGTTTCACATATAGTTATAAAGGGACATTTTCAACAACTGTCTGTCTCAAACCATAAGGCATGGATATTTGATATTTTGTGTGAAGCATTGTTGACTGGTAATAACTGAAGGTTTTTATATCATGACTCATGCGTCAAATTGACTGTGTCCAATGTTAAATAGAGAAATAGTCAAACATGTTATTATCTGAAACCGCAAGGTCCAGAGTTTATATTTGGTTGTTTGCATTGTTTAGTGGTCCTCTCTCATATTTGTTTAAATAATCTTCTGGGGTCAAAATTGACCCGTCACCTGAGGTCCCCTGTAATCCCATGCAGAAGGCAAAGGGACAATCTTGGCATTGACCGTCTGTTTGTTTTTCCATTCATCACGTTTTTGTTGACGCTTCACATATCTTGTCACTGGTTGGTTAGATTTTATTTCTGTAGGGGAATGATGCACGCCAAGTACCGTCAAAATCCACTTAATAATATTTGAATTGATTTGTGTTTCTTTGTTTCTTTATAATATCCATTTTATACAGCCAACGGTCCATCTTGAGCAGTCACAATCCGCATATCTTTAGCCGAGTTATGGCCCTTCGTTCCTTTTCGAAACCAATTTCATAGACGTTGACCGTCCTAGGCCATGGATATAATTTCAGATACGTTTAACAGCATTTCACTAAGAATATTGGCAGTTTGATATCATTGTGAACCCCCATAAACTCAAAACTATATTTTACGTAACTTGTCCAAAAGAAAATGGTCACCAGTAAAAAAATGATGTTATCACTAAAATGTAGCCTGTTTAGACATAATACACAACCAAATAGAGGCTTTAAAAGCTTATATAACATTAATTTGGTTGTGTTTTATGTCTAAAGACCACCAGACTACATTTTAGTGATAGCATCATTTTTTCACTGGTGTCCATTTTCTTTTGGACAAGTTATCTTAAGAATAATGCACTAATTTAATTAAAATTTTGTACGATCTCCTAAAACAACACTACCAACTCTCACAGAAAATAACAGAGTTTTACGTCAGTAAAAAAGTATACTTTGTATATACCTTTAGTGTACTAGTAATATTTCTAGCATTGAAGGAAACTAAATACACATGGGTAAGTGTAATGACCAGAACAGCAAAGTTCAGCAAATGGTTTCAATACAACTGCACATTCTGTAGCACATCACTGCCTATTTTCAGTTTGATATGAGGGCCAGAATAGGATACTTATACATGTAATTTAAATGTTACCTTTTTTCTAATTCGATTTTACCATTGATCATTTTATCTAAAGCTAATTTTATAGAACAATAGAGATTTTGTGAAAAATCAGTTTCCTGCTAACTGTTTGGGAGTTAAGTCCCAAAGCTTAGAAATTTGATATGTTGTATTGTCTAGTAGATATCTGCAAATTTTTGTTATAATTATGTCCCTGGGGGTCTTAATTGGCTCCGTCCTAGTGGTTACATATACAGTGATGTTCATGTATTACTTTGCACATGGAATGGACGAAACACGAACGATACACACAAACGGAAGGTCTGATGCACCCACGTTACCCGATCAATGAACCACGAATGATGAACGATTAAGAAAGATTCCAAACACGGTTCTCGATAAACGAAATGAACATCGATTATTCGATACGCTTTGACTTTTTCGTACGCGTAAACAACAAGATAATGAATAGACTGTGAAAATACTTTTAGAGTCCTAAATTAAAGTTAATTACACGGAAATCCAAACAGATCACAAGAACATTAATTATTTGAATACCGACATACATGTATATATTTACTTATTATAATTAAATTCTAATTACATATTCACACTTACAGATCAAATGTTTCACGTCTGCCAATTTTGCAATGTTGCAATATTTCAAAGCTGTCATATTGAAAAGGTGCAACAATTGGGATGGTGTAAACATTTTACCTTTACAAATTGCACAGGCAACAGAAATGGATGAATGTTTTTGTAGAAGTTTGTGTACTTGTCACGAAATTTTCAACCGTCGGCTGAAATTGTTTCTTTTATAGAAAGGAAATATGTGGATGTGTGTTGAAATATCTGTTTGAACAATGTCTAATGTAATCTGTTTGAACAATGTCTAATGTAAATAATATCTGAGGAACATACCGGAATATTTTACAGGCACGGATTACAAACTATGCCGCATGTTATAGTTTAAATAGTTGTAAAACATCCGAACCTTTTCGTGTTATTTTTTTCCCGGTTGTTTCGAATCTTATACCTTGACGTACGTAGAGTGTCTACAAGGAAGCAAAATTACAAATTATTGAAATTCCACACCCTTTGTGTCTGTAGAATAACAAATTGTTTTATTTTGTAAATCTTGTACGATATGCAGAACGTCTTTTCTCGGTTTCGGGCGCAGATAGTGAGTTCCTTATATCCAGAAATTCTCTATAGCCGGATTATTTATATACGGAGTTTATTGTATATAAACAATGCACGCTTACGTTGTCTAACGATTGGTCTTCCACACTATTATGGCGAGGGCAAAACGGGTCATGTTATGTCAAAACATATAAAAAGCTCGTTCAAGCTATGTAGGCTGAATTTTGTACTCAGTCATCATGGATGCTGTTAAGAGTGTTAGTCTGAATAAATTCCAGGTCGACTTTGAAACTTATGTGGGTCAAAAACAAAATCATCACGTTATGTCATAAAAATAGTGTGCTTGCAATGGATACTGCGTTTTGTACTCAAATATCATGAAACTTGTCTTGATAAACTCTAGATCAAGATTGATAATCAGGTACTGCATAGCCACTGTTACATACAATATATGTTAACAAATGATAATGCTCATCATTAAAAGCTTTAACTGGACAAATAAAGAAAATTAATATTGTCCTTATCCTTTAAAAAAACAAATATGTTAATGAGATACTGTACCATAAAGGTATGCATTTGATCTCTTAAATTGAGTAAATGCTGTGTTATGAATAAATCGCTTAAATAAGTGGGGGACTTTTTGCTACACTTTGAGAAAATTATGTAATAGTTCTCTGCCTCAAACAATAATTTTATTTAGAAAAAGATGCACACCTTTATCATGCAGTTGTTCGGATATTAATGGTGGCCAGAATAATAACATTAATAAATTTCATAAATAAACGTGTTTAATTAACTATTATAGCTATCACAAAATTCACCAGTGAAGATAAGTTTTATGAAAATATAATACAATGTATAATTTTTTTTTAACTATGCCCATGAAATCACATGTAAACATTTTTAGTAAAGTTACCGCTTTTTTATTGGACGGAGGTACTTATGTCCCTTTAAAGGGGCACTCCCTACCTCTAGGAGATCATAATATCCAAACATATATAATTTGTTTAATAAACGTAAAATGATACATAAATATTATTTTAAAGAACAGCATATACCATTTTAGCACAAATAATCAACATAGTGGACTTCAGAAATAAATTGCTATCAACTTATTACTTGTTCAGCAACAACTTTACATGGACTATTGATTGTTTATCGGTGCTGCAACATATTTGAAAACGCTGTTTTGAACGATGCTGACTGAAATGTATAACTTTGGTTAAGCAATAATACGTTATCTATATGGAGACCATTCTACATTGCATAAAAGTAGATCCATCAGAAAATCGACGTTATCTTCAAGAAAATGTTAATATTATACAAAGCTGGTGTTTTAGAATATAAATGGCACTTTCCCTTGTAAAAACCAAATGTATAATAATTTCTCCCTGGTCGAAACATCCGTTACGCATCAAGACTTCTACTACATCTTACAATTGAAAAAACATGTATTGAAAATCCTTGTAGATAACAATTTCTTGTAGTATGTATACATGTAGACAACACACTTGCTGAAATAATTAAAAGATGCTCTTTGCTCAAATGAAAGTTACATCCTATAATTAATACATTTTACCTACCCTGGAATATTGTTCTTGGGTTTGGAGTGATAGAGCTAGTATTGCAAATTGATTAAACAAATTATGGAACAGAATTAAACGTATTATGTCAAAAAGCTGAATCCAATAGGACACAATATGAGTAGTCTAATTCGACGTTGGGGCCAAAGAGATTCTTCTACTGTAGACAGTACTGTAAACACGGAAATTCAAATGAAGATTTTCCTTGGCTCTTGTAACAAGGTGTATATTATGCATATACAACATTTAAACAAGAATATTTAGTAAAATTTTACCTACAAATGTAAATAATCAATAAAAAATGTAAATCAGTTGTCACAAATCCACTTATTTCAGTGCATGTATTTTTCCTTTACACGGCAGCCGTTAGCGGCCGGTGGCATGGTATTTACCATCAATGTAACTTGCGTTGCATGGTGTATAACTGGTCGTCGCTTAAAGTGTGTGAATAATCTTCCCTTGAGCGAAATGTATGGATGTTGTTTACGGAAGCGTTATTAACGAGATAAATATTTACTTCTATGATTCATCCCAATTTTAACTCATACGTTACAATTTTTCAAAATAATAACGCGAAATTTAAAAAAAACGGCGGTAAACGGTGGTTGTAAAAATGTTTTCCGACTGTATGACGTCATATAGGAAAATGTTTGCCGCACAACGCAATGCGATGTGTTTTGGAGTTTAAAGCTCTGTATTTGTTCAAAGGAAGAAGAATAAATATAATTTTAGGATTAATTGAAATCATCAAGTTCCTGAGCTTTCAATTGCAGATAATTGATTTATAGTACGTTGTTTGATGCACGGGCTCGTTGAACCCGGCAAGGCTAAAACGTGAGTATAAATGAGCCACTAATGCTTATCTTTACAATAGTCTTATGTCTCCCTCGATCAAGTGGAAACACATTGTGCTTTCTCTTATCGTATGTCTGTCTGTCTGTCCATTTTATTCTGTCCACTCCTCATAGCCAAATCTCTTTGTTAGATTTTCATCAATCATGGCAGTGTTTGGTCATATGTTTAAACGGCAAGTCAACAGAGGCCTGCAAATGTTGTCCGCCTTTCATCTCAGAAATCCTCACTTTGATTTTTATAAAAGTTTGATTTATATTTTGCGGGAAGTGTTGGTATTAAACGAGCTGTGCATATTGTACAACATGTTATTTAGAG
>JAUMHA010249703.1:0-15303 GCA_032359765.1 Saxidomus gigantea | reverse complement strand
TTATTACCTGAATTGTTAGACTGAATCAATTACAAATTTGGCATGCGCACATGATTTTTAAGGTAGTAGCATAAAATCTGAAGTGTTAACAGTGTAGACCACCTTTAGATTGTTAACAATGCAGAGTATGATCTGACATCATACAGCATCACAAAAATGATGCTCACTGACAGCAAAGGAAGAAATATCTGACTAAAGCTTGGTGTAATTATCATGACTGTTTTCAAATACGAAATATTAATAAAAGTTAGAGAAAAACTACCACATTTTAGCATAAAAGCAATATATTGTCTACACAGAACCTATGTGATGAGTTTGAATTGTAATTATAATGTATCACAAACTCACTATCTGCGTTATTGATCCAGATGTCCTCGAAGGAGCAGAAACAGTCACTTGTACCTCATAGCGTTCACCAGTTGTCAAAGTCAAACCAGTTAAGTTTGCAGACGACACACTGAGGGCATTGATCTTGGCACATACGGCAGATGCTGATGCTGTACCCTAGTGACAGAAAAGTAAGTATTTTGAACAAGGGAATATTGGACTATATTTTTGTAGCTTTTAACAAGTAGAACTTGATCTTTTTCTTCCATTTTATGTAGCCTATGTACTAGAATTAGATGAATAAGCTGGTCAAGCCTGTGTTTGACCTGGGCAATGGCTGATAAATATTCTCTACAATAATGTAAAAGACAGAATATTAAATAGCAAAATGAATGTATGGAGACAGTGAAAAAAGAAGGGGTTTCCATTGCACTTGGGTTTCATATCTGGTTATCAGCCCTGAAGTTTATCATAAACAGATTAAAAAAAAGTTTTGTCATGATTGAAAATCTATTAGATCTGTAGATTTGGGATGGGAACATAGACAACAAAATAAAAGTAACTCAACAGCTCAACTCTTCCTGCACTAGAGAGATGTACCTACAGGTTTTCACTTGATGAGGTATGAAAACAACAAAATGCCTACTTACCATTGCCTGATTACAGGTCCACTGATAAGTCAAAGTTGTTCCAGTTATGTCATCAGGGTCGTAAGACTCGCTTGCATTTACAGTCAAAGTTGTACCCTCACTTGCTCCACGCGTGTGTCCACCACTCTGGACTGCCGTCAATGGTGACTCGAGGACTGTTAGGTTAATGTATCTGTACTGTTCCACGGGAGTATTCTCATACCTGTGTGTGAATACCACACAATATGTGCCATAAGCAACCGTGTTACTTGACAGCTGTAGGTTAGGTGTGTTAGTTTTAGTTGAGCTTGGAAGTGGGTATTCATTTGTTAGAGGAGCAGCACAGGAACTGGCTGTATAGATTTTCCAGCTGTTCACTGAGTTGTAGTCTGTGCATCCACCAGTTGACATATCAACAGACAAATCCACATCACTTGCTCTACGTACCTGTCGATCTGTGCTCCCTACAACTTGCAAAGTTGGTTCACTGCAGGCCAATTCTTGTACCTCAACTGTTACATTCGCTGTGGAACTACTCACATCATTGGCCACCGTCACTTCTAAAGTGTAATTACCTTGGGCAGCAAACTGAATATCTAATGTTGCAGTATCACTAGCAGCATTACTTGTGGTTCTTGTAACACCATGAGAGAACTTCCATGTGACTGTAGCTGGATATATATAGTCTCCTGTTACATTAAACGTGACTGAATAATTTACAAATTTATACCGTGAAACTGCCACATTTAGATTATTCACTCTACCTTGAGTGGTTATCCAGCAAGAGGTAGTGTCCTGACTAACATAGTTACTACCAGTAACATTCACACTGTAATTCCCCACGGCTGGATAGTTAACTGTTGTTGCAGTGCCGGACGCATTTGAAAACTGTTCACGTACCCACACAATGGACACACTAGTTCCCTTAGTGTAAGATGCAGTAAGAGTTATAATTGTGTTCATTAGAAATGTACCAATACAGTTCTGGATAGTAAATCCTGTTAAAGGATCCTGGGCAAGTATTGCAATTTCACTGTTTTGAAAATTGACGCGGTTACTAGCATTAAGTTGAACAAAGTATTCCACCGGACTGGTGAAGTTCTTTGAAAAAGTTTCGGTAGACACTTCCGAGGTTCCATTTACTTTCCAATCAAATGCTATGTAATCAGTGTTTGATATGTTACTGGTGAATGGAATTAAAGTATTGGTGCTTGCAGCATACTTGTTGATACTAGGGATATATATCACATCACTGCTTTGTACTTTCAAATGCGGCACTTCATTAAGTGAATAGACAGGTACAGTGGCTGTTCCACTGCTTGCATAATTTTCAATAGTGAGGGTGATATTGTACAGTGCTTGAGTGCTGAAAAGAAAACTAAAAGCCTGAGCATTTCCAGTTGCCTGCGAAGACCCTGCCAGTAGAACATCCCAGTGATATGACAGTCCAGTTCCAGCACTCGCAGTTCCATTGAAATTTAGACTAGTACCAACTTTAACTGCATTGGGATACTGCATTGTGACAGCAACTCCTACGCCAGTAACTGCAACCTCGACGTTCAACATGTATGTTACACTCAAAGTATTGGATACAGGGTTGGAAACTTCTAATGCCACTGTATATTGTCCAACCTCATCTGGTGTGATGGTTATAGATGATGTTGTTGCACTAGGGAGAGACTGTCCACTTGGGGCTGCTAAATATAACCAGTTGTATGTTAGGTACTCCCCAAGAGTTGCACCACCTGTTAGAGTAATTGATGAGTTGAGTGTTATATTTCCATCTGCACCAACTGGAGCAGTGATGAAAGGCCCAGAGATGGCTACGATAGCTTCAGTATACACTGTGATTAAAGCAATTCCCAAACTGTTTTTGAAACTCACTTCTAAGGAATAGACAGCTTCTTGGGTAAAATTAAATTGGAGAGTGGGGTCGGTGTTGTCTATTGTTGAAGCCTGTAATACCCATGTACCTGTAACCGAATTTTTCTTTTTAAGTCTGAGAAAATATTGTACAGTGTTTGGGACTATCTGTATGGAAGAAGTAGTGATAACACTTACTGTATTCAAGGGCACCTTGTGTGTACTAGTTTCACTTGTTCCAAGAAGGGAGCTCCCATTATCAGTAACTTCAATAGATGAAGATACAATTTTTGTAACAACATAGAACATAAATGGTGCTGATGTGACATTACCAAGTGAGTTTCTAACTGTAACAGTACATGTCTTTGAACCTGTAGTGTTGTAAGTATGTTCTCCGATATCTGTTGTTGTTATTTCTTCAGTCAAACCTGTTTCAAAAATCCAAATATATTCCAAATTATCCATTCCACTAGGACTAGGAGTTGCTTTAAATTTTCCTATTTTTGATATATCCAAATCTTGAACTGTTGCATTTTGAAGATCAGTTATCCAGTCCCAAAGATAATTACTCAAGGTGACCGCCTGTATGACAGCTTCTACATGAACCGTTACATATATAGTTTGTGTTGATGTTACCGTACTACTGGCTGAAACTGTTATATTATGAGTTCCGATAGCTGTATAGGTATGACTATTTGTATATCCTGACCCTGTTGTGGAATCACCAAAATCCCAGGTAAACGTAATTCCGGTTCCCGATACTGTTGTTACAGAAAAGGAATAAGCTGTACCATTTCGAACATAAAACTGACCTGAACTTTTTATACATGACGAACAAGATATGGCCATTCCACTTATCTCTTCTACTACAGTCACTATCTTATCAACTGTCAATGAGTTTATTTCATTAGAAACTGTCACTGATATAAGGAATGTGCCCTCTGAAGAAAATCCCACTGGAAACACAGTGCCTGTAGTTGATCCACCAGTGGCATTTGTTGACCAATTATATGTTAAAGGATTCCCTGTTCCCACAGCAAGTGTCACATTTTTTGTGATTTGTCCTGTCGAAGGAAGAGCAACAGGGGATGCTATTGAAATTGTTGGTGAAGATATTCGTTCCTGAAAACAGACGGCTCGTGTAATATTTTCCTGTGCGTTCTGAGGATTGTACTTCGCAGTTACCACCACTGTAAAATTTCCAGCTGAAGGATATGCATAAGTTTTTGAACAGGATGTGCCAGAGTACACAGTACCATCTCCCAAGTCCCAGTCACAGACAACTGTAGCAACACTATAGTGGATAACTGCAACAGTTAAATTTCTTCCAATTTTAGTTTCTAAACAGTTTGACACATCATTTCCATCTATTTTAAAGCCCGATATTATGATGTCTCCAGCGTCCATTACATATGCAATTAGTGATTTTGACTGCTGACTAAGGGTGTTGCTAACAATGACAGTTACATTGTAATCATCAGCACTGGTAAATGTATGCGAGTATGTAGGTGTAGGCTGAGTTACATCGAAAGCAGACGGCGAAGATTTAAAACGGTATGAAAGGAAGTTTCCTTCTGTAACTGAGACTGTAAATGTAACAGGCTGGCTCTTTTCTTTTGGTCCATTATACGTTATTCCCGTGCCTGTAACTTCTTCATAAACAGCAACATAAACAGAACTAGTAGCACTACTAGGTCCATTTGATGCAGTCACACTAACTGTATAATTATTACCCGTGCTGTATACATGTGTTACTATCCCTGAACTGCTAGATTCTGTTGCTCCATCTCCGTAACTAAAATTGTACTGTACTGTTCCATAACTCCCTGGGCTTGATGGAACACTGGCTGTAAACTTGACTGCTGCATTACGAAAAACGTCAGAGCCATTTGAAACAAGAGAAACGGAGGGTACCTGATTGTATACAGTCACTATTCCAGTTATAGATACAGCTTCAAATGGATCTTGAACAACACCTGTTATTGTTACTACTGAAACTGAGCTGAAGGTCACTGGCTGCATCCACGAAACTGGAGATGTGTTTACAGTAGAAATTGCACTTGTGATGTTTGCAGTGCGGTCACCTAGCATCCATACTGCACTGACTTCAGATCCAGTGTTACAATCACACTGCAGCTTTAGACTCGTACTCAAACCAACTGCAGCTATATACGGTGTGTCCAAAAACTGGCAGTTTGAAAAGTTTGCTACTATTTTGGCAAAAACGGTGATAGATTCTGTATCTGTACTCAGTATATTTTCAACAGTCCCTTGAACTACAAAGGTCCCAACTGTAAGAAATGTGAAATACAAAGATGAATTCGTTGGTGAAGCTGCTGACCCACCTACTGTAAATGCATAAGTTACTCCAGTACCACTGGTGTGTGCAAGACTAAACTGTGCAGGACTGTTCACAGCCACATTATTTTGAATCAAACTCGGTGTAACCAAGCTAAGTGCGACACCAGAGATTCTCTCATCTGTTCTGTAAGTCAAGGTTTTAGCCACACTACCAAGGCTGTTGCTTACTGTTATGAGAACATTATGCGTTCCCACTGTTGAAGTGGTATGATAGAATGATGCGAACGGTTTGTTTGACCAGTACAAAGTGGAATTACAGTCATTGCCAACTGCAGCTGCCACGGCAGAAACACACGCGTTGGTAAATGATATTTTCTGAGAGGTATTGAATGAAAATAGTGCCTCTAGATCTGTTCCCCTTGGGGCTGTCAAGGTGAAGTAATAATTCTGGTTCAGTTCAGTGTAGGCTGTTCCAAAGGAACTAGACGATGAGCTTGCAATGCCTAATGTAGGATACACCCACTCTAGTCCATCAATGGATTCTAGAAGAGAGACTGACAGTTGTTTTGATTCTCCCTCAACAAGTGAAGCTGCTATCTGATAGCTTCCAACTGATGAGGCATATCCCAAATTTACTGGTAGGTCTAGCACTGTATCTTGGGTGTAAGAAACTTGAAACTTGTAAGTCCTGTTTACACGTGAGATGGTCAGTGGAAACGTATCCCTCATAACATACCAGTCACTCGCTGAAGTACTGTACACTTCTTGCTGTTCCATACAGGATGGGCAATCTTCAGAAGCAACTATATTGGTACCTGCAGGGAACTGTAATCCAATGATATCACCTTCCTGTATTGCTTTATCCCCTTCAGATACCTCGTAGCATTTTTGACCTGTTTCCGTTATGGTGACCATGGTTCGACTTACAAGTGTGTAGGTAGGTTTAGTTCCATATATTCCACAACCTGTACCAGACGATGTTTCTGAGTTGCATGTACACGACTCATTCATGAATTTACAGGAGCTGCTAAGATAGCAGAACTTCTCAGAGTCTGAGCAGGTTGTGCTTGGTGCACAGCTAGGAGTCCCTGTTGAGCAACTTGCAAACATGGTTGGAATACATCCTGAAAAATAACACAGCAAAACCTGAAAATTCTTTCAAAGTAAATGATACAAACTGCTTTCAGTCCTGCTTCATCTATCTCCTTATCCAGAGATCTTTATCACTATTAACATCTTAAAAGTGAAGTCCTGTCATAAAAAGAAAATTTACTAAATGGATGAATAAATTTAAGTTATATTACCCTTCAAAATGGTCATACTGGTTTAAGAATGATGCTCAAAACATAATGGATGCTTTAAAACATATATAAGAAATAAGCTTTACCAAGTTATTTCTGTTATTGACAAATATAAACATAATCGAAAGAGTGGATTTTTTTTATTTTTGACTAGGATCGTCAGAAAAAGATTTTTACAGATTCCCTCTATATTCAATGTGAATGAAACTATTATGTAGATAGTTATTTTTTGGTTATAACTATGGCAATGTTTATTATTCTAGGAGTATAAATCACTGATTAATGTTTTATTGTATTATCACTTTAAGCACAGTTCTATGGCTACACATTTCTACTTGTACACACCTGCTTGAAACAAGGTACCCGAGGAGCACGATGGCCGCCACACATCGAAAGCAATGTCATGGCTCCCAGACACAAGAGCAGTAGAGCAGAAAGTCCATGCCTGAATGTTTCCTGATCTTGAGAATGAATAACCTGCAGATAACATAGCATAGTATCTAAGAAATGTGTATATAACTCTGACAAGGCCCTTTTTGAAATTTATATTCTAAACTGGACCTTGGTACTTTTGTTTGGATAAATTTTCTATCCCCCTAGGGCACGGAATTAAAATCAGCATTTACCCGAAGTTAATGCAGCAAGAATAAAGTCTGCAGAATTAATAGCATACCTCATTTTTACAAAAAAAAAACTAAGAATTTTGGGCCCAAGGAAATAATTACTTAAATACATAAATACATACATTTAAATGCCTGTAAAATGTATGAGCAAATATGAGTTAACATACCTGGGAAGAGCAGTACATCAGTTGCAGTGGAAGTTAAGCCACTAGCAGGAATCTTACGAATTATATCTTGACCTGCAGGAATCTCAATATCAGCATTACCCAACACGTAGTTTGGCACTGTCACTCTCTCTGATATAAACAAACAACCATCATATAAGAAGATAACAAAGAAATGCCAGCAAGGTAAGCTCTTATATAAAAAATTAATATTGAGACATTATAAGGACCTTTTGTTTCTGTAATGAATATCCACCTTGTATGTTAATTCTAAAATAAAATAAAAACACTTTTCAGTATATGTCTACATGTAGTTACTGACTCAATGACTCAATACTTCCAATTATTTACAAAAGAGCTGTTTGGTTTAATTAGCCTAACTAATTTTGCTGTACTTACGTATATTTTCTGAATATTGGCACACAAAATTTTTAATGTTAGAGCAGTCCTGGGAATACCAGGAGCCTGTATCTGTTGAAGAGAAGCAATCTCCATCATTGGATGTTATTGTTGGCGTGTTTGTGGTGCCGTAGAGGTCAAATACTGAGTTGTCTCCCCATAGATAGACACCACTCATATAACGCAGTCCAAACCACGCATCACTGTGTAACAAAATTATGCTTCAATTAATAAAGTTTTTCAAGAAACTGTTACTAAATATAAATCCTCTTTTTCTCACAGTGTTTAAAAAGATTTTGCCATAGTAGATTTTTAAGCTTATATAATTTCCAGGTAAATGAAGATCTCCCAGAATGACTCACCTTGAAACTTTGCCCTGGTAAGCAAATGACATTGACTCAGAAAATGTAGATGCCAAATAAAACATGAGGTAATTACAAAATATTTTTAATGGGTTATAAATGACTTCTGTTTTCTAGCTTTTTTTATTGTAAATATCTTATGAAAGTGTCACAAAATAAGACATCAATGGCAATATTATGGAAATAAACTAAATCTCCCTTGAAGCAGTTGCTTAAATTGTCTTTCTGCATGACTGCAACACCGATATTTTTTACAATGCTATGTTTTGGTTGTGGGTTTACTATGCTATGTTTTGGTCAGAGGTTTACCATGCTATGTTTTGATTGTAGGTTTACCATGCTATGTTTTGGTTGTGGGTTTACCATGCTATGTTTTGGTCAGAGGTTTACCATGCTATGTTTTGATCATAGGTTTACCATGCTTTGTTCAGATTGGTTCTATGGCATTTTAGATTTAAGAAATCACTTTCACTGACCTAACAGAAACTATTTCTTCTATTTAGAATTGTGAAGTAAACATTTCAGAACTAGTAATGTATGTATCAATTGATCATTTTGTCAAACTGACAAACCATCAGGCTCATGTACATACCTCACACCTCCTGTAGTTAGCAAGGAGGTAACTGTTGTCTGAGTAGCTGTATCTGTTATATTGGCAAGCCAACCTCCAAAGTTGCTCCCACAATAATCATTGGCATCTGTCCAAGACTTGGTGCTGGCTGAAACACTGGCCAAAACGTAACAGTATCCACTGCTCATCAGTTCTCCACCCTTTGGACAACTCACAGGCTCTGTAACAATGAAAACCAATAAGCAAACACCTCTTTTCATAAATAAAAAAGAGCTGTCTCTCATGGTGAATGCCCCCAAAGTGACCAATGATGTGAACCTGGTACTAGCACAAGACACTTTTCATGCATATGCTGAACATGTATGCCAATTCATTCTAAAATCCTTCAATGTATAACAGAGTTACAATCTTGTCATGAAAATGTACAAATATACAGGATTCTAAAACATCTGACCTCTAAATGTGACCTTGACCTTCAAGGAAAAGACACTGGACCCACATATGACATGTCATCTCTATGTGCTCAACAATTGTGTGATGTAATTTTAAAATCCTTCCATGCATGACAGAGTTACTATGTATACAGGAGTTTTTATGACGTTTAAAGTTTAACCCTAACCCTAACCCCTAACCCAAAGGTAAAGGTCTCACTTGGAGTTTAAAGTTTAAAGATATACCTTTGAGATATAAGGTGATGGGTCTTGCATGCAATGCATTGTCTTGATACGCTGAACATTAAAACCATGTTATTTTAAAATCCTTTCATGCAAGTCAGAGTTACAGTCCAGACACAAATGTGTGCATATATACAGGATTCTATTACCTGTAAACTCTAAACATGACCTTGACCTTTGGCCACTAGAAGATGCCTCCCACTAAAGGTCTCAGCTCTAAGGCCTCATGGTTTTGGAGCAGATTTTCAAAGATTTTTTCAATTTTTGAGCTCTTGCAGCCATTCCATAGCCATTTGAACAAATTTAAGAGAGCTTAATCATAATGCCAGGATGCTTCTTGGCCAAGTTTGATAATATTATATTCAATGAAGTGGTGTTTTAGAAGAAGCCATTTGAAGCAAATATGGACAGACAAAAGCTAAAAAGAAGAGATTATTCTAACATCAAGTAAGGTTGAGTTATGGTCCTTGTACATAGCACATACTCTCAATGTCCCCTATCACAGTGCAAAGTTGCAAAATAATATCTTTCATAGTATTGAAGTTCTGCTGCAGACGAGCTTGCGTGATTTTGAGGGACAGATGGGGTTACTATATGCATTCCCTTTAGAGAGCATAGAAATGTTTTACCTTGGCAATTATTAACCTAAAATTAACTAAAACTAAAGGCTTGGTATACAACTGGAATTGAGTCCATAGAACACAGAAGTCCCTACTTTCTATTTTGACCAGCGGTCATGATTTGAATTTTTTGTGGCCCCAATGGTGGGGTAACTCGGTTTCAAATTAACAAATTTTAAACAACCTAGGTAGAGGTCCATAAGACAATGATTCTCGCCCAATATCTATGTCAATTACTTGAGGAGCAACGCATGCCACAAACATGTCATGAAAGGATGTTCTGCATTACTTACCCTTCATGCAAACATATTTAGCAGAGGAAGTACAGGAAGCACTCGTCAACTTGGAAGAACTGCCATCTAACATTACACAATCCCCGTTTGTAGAAACTGTCAAATCACTATCCGACCATGGTGCTTTAGAACCATCTATCATCTGCCATACCCCACCCACTCTCTGAGCACCAAGATAGAAAGTCTCTGTGCTTGCTGTATCAAAAGAAAAACACTAAATATGTGAGCTAAAAGTGCAGTAAACAAATTATTTAAGCTCTGAGCCTTATGTTTTAGACATGAAGATTTTTTTTCTACTATTTAAGTCTATGTAAACTAAGTGATCCTCAGGGTACGGTCAAATTGACCAAAAGGAAATGATTTGAACATCCTTGGTAGGGGTCCTACTTTTTACAATGTCTATCCATTTCATTATTACTAGTGTATTTAACCAGGAATTGATATATGTTTTCAATTAGGCAAACTAGGGTAGGCAATAAAAGGTCAGCCTACTAGCAAGAAAGAAGTCAATGCAAATGAACTTTAGATATATCTTTACAGTGCTAACCAGTATAGTCTAAGATCATTCAGGCAATTCTGGGCAGTCTCATCTCCAATGTTCAGTATGCTAATAAATTTCCCAGGTACTTTATGACCACCACATGGAAAAGTGGACAAATTCATTTGTCAAATTCAACAGGGTAAACGTGCTGGTCTTGTATAGGACTTACCATTTAAAATTGTTATAATTTCTGACAATTCAGCCATAAAATCTATCTTGAGGAGTGCTGCACTATTTGCAGAACAACTTGCGTTTGCTGTGCTGAAAGTTGCTGGTGTTGATTCAAGTTTGATGCAGGAATGCCTGTGCTGTGAGAAACCAGAGACACATCCCATTTCTGTAAAAAAATACAAGTAAACGCTTCACAAACAATGTAATAATATACAAATTAATCCTTCAGCACAAATGTAACAAGATGGCCATGATGGCCCTGCAACGTTACTGAATGATACTGCTCTCAAGTTTAAACCTGCAAACAAAACTCTCCATAATAATATACACATGTCGTTCAAAATTCATTGCTGTAGCTTCAAAAAAAAAAGGTCAAGGTCACGGTCAGCCAGTGTCTAAGCTTAAATCTACAGACAAAATTATTTTATGTCCATTGTCTAAAATTTATTGATGTACCTTATAAAACAAAAAGTAGGTAAAACTCAGCCAATGTTAAAGTAGAAATTTGCATGCAAAACTATCCAAATAGTCCAAATTTCATTGCTCTAGCTTAAAAAACAATAAAGTACCTAAACAACCAATTTAATACAAAAAATATACAAACTATACCTTCACAAATAATGTACCTATATACAAATTAACTGTTCAGAACAAAGTAATGATATATAAACTAAACCTTTCAAAATAATGTAATTGTAGTACTGAGTTTCTCACAGTCTCAAACACTTAATTTTACTTCCTGGCTTATATTAGTTGAACCCGTGTTAGTGGTGACCTCTATTCCACAGCCACCTGCTATAGGAAACCATTACTGATGTTTCTAATTTTGCCCATATGGAACCAATAGCCACTCTAACAACTTAGGAAAGTGCATTTTCACCACAGTAGACTAAAAATACTTTAAAGTCCAAGGATATTTTTGATAGTACCGATATTGTAAAATAAATATACTGATGCGATAATGATAGAACCATGTTCTACACACTCTAAAACAATGTTGACATATTCATTTCTTCTGTATTCAAGACACTTTTTCACGAAAAAGAGTTGCTAGGAAGCCTTTTTTTAAACTTTTTTGCAACATCATTGAAAAGATTACATTTTTGTAGCAATAGATTTTACATCTAGAATTTGTTTTACTTGTTTGATGCCCGAATTGTGAAGGATAAATCTGCTATAGTAACAAAAACTTACTTTTGGTTACAGCTCCGTTGTAGGTTTTTGAAAATATTACATCAATATCAATTCCCATCTTAAATGTTGCAGAAAATTTGGATGTCAAATCACTGGAGACATCTTCGTTGCTAACACCAGTCAGGTATGTGGTCACATTTTCTGGCTGAACTTGTACCTTTATAGGAACTGCTACACTTTCAGAGACACCAAAGGCTGATGCCCATGCGCTTACATTTAACCAGAATAACCCAGCATGCGTGTATGTGTGTGTAACTGTAGCAGATGACGCAGTCACTGTTGTTTCAGTCATAGAGTCACCATATCCAAACTTCAACTGATCTATGGCATTCAAGTCTGTTGTCACGGAGAACGATTGAGAGAAACCTGCTGTAGGGCGTGCAACATGTGTGACGTTGATTCCGGCTTTGGCTAGCAGTGTTGAAGGTCCCAGATAAACCTTGCCCGTGCATGTGGTTAACACCATAGGACAGCATGACCGGTCAGAGCTTACATGTCCACAGATGCACTGTGTTGAACCTTCCATATGATAGTACCTCTCATCTTGTTCAAAGCAATGGCGCTTACATTCTATCTCATTGGTAACTGTATGCACAATCGCAAAGGTAACTTGCAGTGAAGACTTGTTTGTTGGGGAACATGAGTAGAAGCTACTGGGATCTGGAAACAAAACACATAATTTCACTACAAATTTCAGGGGATACATCTACTGTCTCTAGCTACTGCAAAATGTAGTTTGAGTTTTACGAGCATTTTTTAAAGTTATTAATAATTGTGAAGCCAAATCATTTACTGTAACTATCTATTATCAGGTGCTGTTAATTATAACTGTCAAGCAATGCATTTTCTGGCATGCAAGTGGACAAAACTAGGAAAACCTGTCTGAACAGTGTTCACAAAGTTGAAAATACAACATTACACAGAATGAGTTAAAGATAGATAGCTAATGTATGTGACGGCTTCTAAAATACATACATTTAATATATAGCTGAGGTCAAAACATGTAAACAGAAACAAGCTGACTTCATTCTAATTACACATTTACGTAAACAATTTATTTAAGGGTATTTTACTTCTTTACTAGATACACATATATTCAATATAAAAGGTAGAACAAGCATGAAACCCAATGCCCCTAACTTTGCTCAGTTGTTGCCTAACTCTTCTCCATTAATGTGTAGCTGTGTACTCTAATTTAATGACTCAGGTACTAGCGCTAACACACAACTTAAACAACCTACACCATTATGGACACAAGATGCAACAGTTACTACTAAAAATTACCTTTTAAGATACAACAAATATAACAACATATAAGAATGTCAAATATTACATAATATAACTTACATCTCTTAAAAATTTATAATTGCAGCATGCAATGAGTTTATATCACTAGCACTAAGTAACAAATGGTATATAACTGGGAGCTATGCAAAAAACCTATGGTTAAAACTTCTTCTCACACAATATTAATCTTGATTTTCTGGCTTCTAGTATGTATGAATTTCAAGAGTTTTATTATTTATGCTGAATAATCCATATAACAAACGTCCTTAGAAAAGGTTAGTTATTTTAGGTTTGGGGGATAGTGCAAGATACAGAATGCGCCTTAGTTCAACAGACAGTCATCCCTTAGTTGTTTAACATGTCTAGTGTATAGCACTGATACACAGGACACGGGGCTGTCAATACAAAGAAATTACAGGCCACCAGACATGTGCTGTGGCTGTCAAGGCGGTCAACAAAGAAACTGCTGACCAATCTCACAATTATCCATCAACAAAGTCTTAAGAGCTTATTTGAAGCTTTATATTGTGTTTAGTTCTGGAAGACATATTGTAGTACAACATGGAATCATTTAAATAGAAAAGGAAGTTGACTAGAAAAGCAAGTATTATTGTGATCATTGTGACAGCTGAAGAAGTAGTTAATGCCACAAACTAACTGTTTTATCTGGACAGTCTAACATGAATAATTCATTCCTACCGCATAAAAACTTTGTTTAATACTGCAGTATAACTACTGTAGATCAATTTTTTTTCCTCAAAAACATGCAAAATGAATTTCTAAAAGTTTAAATGGTGGACTCTTCAAAATATTAACAGACATGTGCCATCATTCTAAAGTAGAAAGTTGTCACACTATGAAAACAACAACAAATAAAAGCATGCAATTTTACTCTATTTTTCAGAAAAATTTCATGAGAGGGTACCAGTTTCCTTCATATTACTGGACACAAGCAGCTCTTGTTTCTTTAAAAACTCTCTTAATACTACAAGAAGAAACATGAATTCCAACATATAATTGTTGATTTCTGACTGCCACATTACACAGCATGCTCAAAACAACAAGTAGAATTGTCCAATCTGTTACTGGTGTACCTATATCATAACAGTTTTCCCTGTTGGAAAAGTCAAAACTTTCTAATTAAAGCACAACTTCAGCATGTACAATGATACAAAAAAATCCTGAGTCTCACCAGGAAGTATTGTTCCCGCTACACACACACAAATACCTAGGTCTATGTCAACATCTCTTCATTTCAAATGAAATACACACATTCCATAATGAATTTTAAAAGATATTCATACAATATACTATCCACTTATGTAAGAGACACAGTAAAGCTTTGCTGAGAATCTTTGCACTGATATATTGACAGATATGTGTGGATGGAAAATGAACAACAACTCTGGGTAGAAATATTTAAAGCCACATGTGACATAGTAACTGAGAAAACCTTCTGGCACATAAAGTTAGAACTGGTTAATTTTACACTGATTGCAAAACAAGTTCTATCAACTTCTGTCCACTACTCTCCATTAGTGCTCCATGGAGCCCTTTAATAATATGCCCTTGGAAGGATCACATGACTTACTATCTTGGTAACATGAAGGAAACCAGTAAATGTAAGATAAAAAACAGACTGAAATGTGTAATAAGTATCAACTAATTACACTTTAAACAGAGTAACAAAGTAGTTAATTATATAAATGGGGGTTGGGCGATTTGGTCAAGGTGTATGATGCAATATCGGACCTCAAACAGCTTGGAACATACTAGTTATGCAATGCTACTCTCCAATTGCATAAACATGCATTATATTTCGCTTATTCCTATATAATACTTTGACACTTCTATTCCCGATCTCACTTATATACACACTTAACAGGTTTAGAAACGCAAAGATTTCCCCTGTTGAACATTTTTATTTGAATGACGCTTTTGTTTTTGTTTCTATTTAAATCAATTTTTGCGATGAATTATTGA
>JAUMHA010249592.1:0-15303 GCA_032359765.1 Saxidomus gigantea | reverse complement strand
ACCGCGTAGGAAAATAGTTCTATACAGAACAGATACCTCGTTGATTTTTAGTTACAAATTGTAAGAAAAACAACAATTTAATATTATGCTATTCTAAAATGTTTTGATATTATTTAGATCTGTTATTATATAATTTTTGAAACAGATGACAGTTTAATCCGAAACAACTGAATATATGGAACTACTTTTTTGTATGTAAACCGTTCGGCCGTAAGGAAGCTTACACGAAACTATTATATCTGCTTCTATTTTCATATACACCTAGACTAGTAATGCTTTGACCCCTCGTAATACTGTTAACATTGGACCGATTGAAAATGCAATCGATCCAAAAATCACCAAAAACATGCCAAGGCAAATTTTGTCTGTACTATATATATCTAAAAAGCTGCCAATGAATGTTGTAGAAATCTTGGATAGCCATGAACGTATGAAAAAGTGTCGCTTTTGACGACGTCTTTTTATCCATTGTTAAGTTTTGTATATAAAAGTGCTTGTTCTTAAAAGATTTAAAAAAGAGCTTAACAATAACATGTATTTGGTTCTGATATGTCTGGTCTTAATATCTTCGGTGTAACAGGTTTTCTTTATTTCGCTATTATTTCCTTATAAGGAAGGTAGGGCAATATTTTGTATTTGACCAGTGGCTATTTAAGCCACGGGAAAGGCAGGACTAGATTATTTGAGGTTCTACGGGCAAACGGTTTTGTCACATTAAATTCCCACATGCCCACCAATCTGTCCGTTTATTTGAAAACATATTTTTCATAACTTAGCAAAAACTAAGTTCCATGTCCTTTTACAGTAATACGTTATAAGTACATTTTATTTGATAAGACTCTTAGATTTTATAAATCGAAACACAGAAACAATTTTGATATTGCATAATAATTTTCAATAAACTGTACACGCGATATGTAGAAATTCATTACATATGTATGACCTGATTTTAATTCGCATGTAACAATAGACTGCTCCGGTGCCGAGGTAAGTTGGATCAATAAGGTGTATCAAAGAATAAATCGTGCTGCGAAAACTGGACGTCAACAATCTTATAATGGTATACAAAGCTAAAACGTCTTTTTTCAATTATATCCATTAAATTATTTTTTTAACAAATCATATCCGAAGTTAAAGGGTATTGCGGAAAAAACATGAGTATTATGTAAGAATTGCTATACATTTTCAAATGTTGAGTTATCTATCTTACTAATGAACTTTGATCTTTATCAAGAAAGCCTTCATCTATATACATATTAGATGTTTAGTAAGCACGTATAGGAGAAAACACTTTTTGTTAGTTGAAAATATATACTCACACAAATGTAGCTTGATGCCCAATGGAGAAATAATTGTAGGAACCAACGTTACAAATTGTCATTTTCTGAATCAACTTAAAACCAAAAGGTGTTAGTGTGGACGATATGATGTAAAAATAGAATTCTAACACTATTGCACATTTCTCTCATATAGGCAAAGAAGGATTTGAGCGTGATATACCTACCAAGTATATCACTCTAGGCGTCCGGAACTATTTCTGACTGTTGAAATTCTAGAAAGAAAACCCCAAAAACTGCTAGATGTAGGGTATGTCTCTTTAAAAATTAATTATAACTTTAACAAGGTCAAGAAGTATTTTACGAAATTCTTTTGGTCATAATCAAAGTACGTTTACTCAATTGTTGCTATACTTTGGGTACCTTATCACATTACAATAGTCGAAAATCTGAAAGGAATGAGACAATAGAGACCAGTTAAATCGTCATCTAATTAACAATTGAAATACAGCTTCAGTCATAACAAAACTGTAATACCGACCATTAGTAGATTGTCTGCATCGGCTACAAAAGATATGTTGGAGGGCACTCCTTCAGTAAACGGGTAAGGTAATCCGCCCCTGTTCACCCACCATGTGCTCGGATGCCACGTCTTGAAATACGCATCATTTCCATCCCTGCTTACTGACATACTCGCTATAAAAACTTCAGGAGGACCGGAATATACATCGTATGCTGTCGATGTTATATCCAATATTCTCATAGCAAATCTGAAATGTATTACTGACTTACTTACTCTGAAGTGCCCGTGAACACAGGTGATATGTATACGAATTTTCGAAAACGTGATTCGTATACTAATTGGCACAATGTTGCATATATATAAATATAAATAAACCTATTAAAACAACTAATTGCTTAAAGTGTTCAATGATATGACATCACAAGACTACGTCTGGGCTTTGAACGGCGTATCATGCCGATGATATTTAAACGAAGAAATAATTAACCTGCTAAGCTTTAATTGACATTCACACAAAATGTGTTCCAATAGGTTTTACTTGTTCGCTTAGTTTACCTTTATGGAATTCGTTGATTGTATCTTTAACAACTTATTTCTTCTGTTTGCTTTTGTTTTTTACGATACACATAATTATGCTAGTCATACTGTGTCTAATGGTTATGTACACTGTTGTTTTGAACTAAAGCTATTCAATACGATGGACGAATTGATAATATTGTATCTAAGTTATAGTAGAACAATGTGTGCACATGTTATGTGTACCTTAAAATAATGATACAATATCGCAGTCCATAAACAAAAGAAAACACATCTTACTCCGACGTGTCCGATGTAGGTGTAATGGTGACATCAAGCCTTCCACCTTCTCCAAATGTGCCAGGAAATAACCATTGTGTATACCCTTCTCCAATCAGTAACTGAATCATAACGATTTAACGTAAAAGGACTGTTTATCATGTGATGCCATTGGTATAGGAGATTGGTATAGGAGACAAAAAGTTAGGACGAGGTGGGGAGAGGTTTCAACAATGCAAAATATGTATATACTATACTACTCAAGTGCAGAAAAACAAGTTAAACAACAGCACTTTCTGTAGTTTTAGTTTCTGGTGTTTTATTCCTATATACTGTTACCGTTTTGTTTTTGTATAAACTACTGTGTTCTAGTAGCCTCTATCATTTTGGCTGCTGGAAACAAAGCAAACAAAAAAAATTCATTTGGATGCCAAAATAAACCATTTCGACTATGCTGACTGGGAATTTCAGTCATGTAAAATTCCTACCAATTCTGTAAAATAATATTTTATGGTATCATGCTAAACTATTGTCAGTTTTAACACGATCAGAGAAATTACACAATGCTTTGCATATATTTATACCCGATTAGTAGGGAACACAGAATGTAAGTTGTGTTTGGGCGTCTGAAGCGGTGTACATTTTTTTATTTCCATCCCTTGACCTGTGTTTCAAGTTCGTATAAAATATTGCATCATATGCATTTTGCTAATTGTAAGTAAAATCCAATACTTATTAAATAAATTTTGACGACATTACAATTACCATTTGTTCATTACATTAATTTGTTAAAACCATCTTTACCAGAGGTATTGATATTATGATACATAAACGAGTAGTAAGTAAGCCCCGCAGTCCGTGACGTTATCCCCGTAGCATCTTGTTTTCCCTGTAGCACCTAGTTACCTTCTACAGTCACGTGAAGGTTGTTTTTATTAAGAAAGTACTTTTAAAGCATAATAATGTTAGACTAGCATAATGTTAAGTATGCTAGTGTCTTTAGATAAATACTAAACAGAGACAAAGGTAGAAGAGAAAGAGCGAAATGAATGAAGGAAAGAAGAGTGGGGAAAGACGAGACAATCTCACATTCTTGTTCATACAACATTTTTCTAAGGATTCTTAAATGTTCTGACGAAGGAAATAGATAGAAAATATACAAAGGGGAGAAAATAAGAGACAAAGAGCTGTATTCTCATATCTCACTGCCATTCTTACAAAAGCTTAATTTTGAAAAAAAAAAAAAGGAAAAATGTGTATAATTTATTTAGTAGAATAATTGTTTTATGTAATGTATTTGAATTCCGGATTTTTAAAACTCTTTTATTTGTAAAACAAAAATGTTTTGTTTGAATAACAAATGAACCATAATACGAAGCTGTATACATGTATATTGCAAAAGAGCATACACTTAATGTATTTTTATTTCATAATGAGATTTCACGACTTTTTAAAATTATGATGTTCTATTTTGTTGTACATTATTGCGATTTCTTGTTCAAACCTTATTCTTAATTTGTAAATAATTAATTAAACTTGTACATTTTGGTTTTTTTTTCTTAGCTTGGATTTGTTAAATTTTGTTAAGAGCGATATAGCATTTATTGCGTTTATTTTAATAAAGCTCTTTTCCAATATATCAAAAACTTGCAGTTTTACAGTTGAGGGAAATGTTTATACCTTTTCGAGTTGGAATTGTTAGTATATTATTTAAAACTATTTGGACGCATTTACTTAGGAAAGATGTTCAAAATAATCCTAATTTTAGATTACAAAAGTTGCATAGGCTCAAGTTCACTAAGTTTACCTTTAATAAAAATATATTTGTTGTCAATACAATGTATACGTTATAGATACTCTCTTAGATTCTATTGTGGTTTTGAACGGTTAAATGTATATTTTGTCCCAGTTTAAATTGTTTTCGAATATATTTTTCCACTTCTCTTCATATTCGATTTCAGTTTTACCTTTCAATTTCAGCTGTTTTTAGCAGTTCATGCATGCTTTACCTATTATGTTTCTCTGGATTTTTGTTTTACTGTTTTAAGCCTTCTTTAAAAGATGTTTGTATTGAATGTTTAAGTTTATTATATTTAAGATATTTATTATTTCCTCTGTTATGTTTCTAATGAAAGAAATGAAATGAGTAAATCTTATTTTAATCTGTGCTCCAAATATTTAATTCTCTTATACAAAGCATACTTTCACTTTTTATATTTTAATTACTACACAAAATCTGCTTATTAAAAGATTCTTTACATTCATCTCGTTTTATTGACGTGCCATGTCGTCAATATGTCACGTTTGAAGCTTAAGTAATTTTAGTTTTATATTTTTATTTGATAAGTTACATTCAAATATCAGTTTTGCACCAACATATTTCAATAAGGGTTCATCAACAATATTCCATAAAGGACTGCTTTTGATTAAAAATTAGGAAACATACGTATATTTATCATTTTAGTTCCTCTCTTACTATAGTCTTATTCAAAAGCATGTCTTCATTTTCTCAAGCTACTTGTCGCATAAAACGTTTTTTTATACATTGTTTCATTTATACCATTTATGACGCATTGTGGTGGATTTTGAATAAATGTTAGTGGCTGTATTAGTTTTGGAATAACAAAGGTCTTTATTACTGTAACCATTCCCATTGTTTTAAACAAGATTTGAAACTGTCCAAGACAGTCTCTTAATTAAGTTTGAATTTTCTTTCTAGATTTTGTATACCATTGGTAAAGGTCATTCCTAAAGATGCATGCGGTCTCAGAAGCCCATATAAGTTCTTGATTGACATAAAAAATTACATTTTCGAGGGTTGGCCGTAAAACTGCAGTAACTTATAAGAAATAAAGAAGGACTTACAACAGTTTTGCGGTCATCCACGATTTGTCTGTGCTAGTGATCTAATGTGTAGTACTGTTGTTTTATTTTAATTCAGTTTTAATATAGAGATATATCCAAATTTAATGATAACCGTTACTCACTTCTGAAAACATTTCCTTTCACCTTGGCACCATGTGCAAATAATGTTTCTGTAATTTCCTTCCATTTATCTAAACACCTTTTATTTCAAAATCTTTGCTTATAAAGTTATTGAGCGGCTCTTCAGAAATGAGGAAATGAAAAGATGATAATGAACAACCGTGTCTTCAACTTTGTTTTATTACAAAGGGTTTTGACAATTGCCTGTTCCGTGAAATTAGCCCATTGGCATTTAGTTACTCTGCAGTTAGCCCCGTGAAATTGGCCTTGTGCCACATAGTTTCCCCGCAGCCTCATGAAGTTAGCCCCGTTGCATCTGTTTTCCCCACGCAACGTGTAGTGAGTTTTGTAGCACCTAGTTATCCCGCAGCGCCGTGAAGTTAGTCCTGTGGCACTTGTTTCTCCACGGCCCCGCACTTATTAACCTTTACATATATGCCCTCATGCAAACGCATAAACGCATGCACCTATTTGCATGAACAAATCCCTTGGCTCCACTCAATTCTGTAGTACCCGCCCCACACCCGTATCTACATGAACACAGCCCTGTGACCTCTTTAACTAATTCAACAGCTCTGGTATCACCTTTTCTATAAGTACTGTAACGTTCCTGCTTCACGGACTCAGTTCCGCGTCCTTTGCTATCAAGACAGTACTTGCTACACCCCTAAGAGACCAACTTCACGTGGCTACAGGGTTAAGCGTGTTAGCGGGGCCTACTTCAATACACACATTATGATCAGTCTGTTTGATTTTGTCGGCAATTACCGGGGGATGTTGGACACATTATGAAATGTGGATTGTCGGAAACCGACTCGAATTATGCAAACACTCAAGTACAAGTTTACCGGGCGTAGAGTAAGCGGAAAATCATTCTGATTCCTTGACTTCAAAGAAACGCAAATTTGCTGATTTGAAACTATAAATTATAGATCAGAGGAACTGAATTCGTTAACAAAGCAGAATAGCGCGTTTTATCTTTTTTCATTATACATATATTTACTTAGGTTGACCATCACTGTCGATGTAATTACAATTGAAGCGTTGGATAAACACGGTATTTTTACAACCTTTTAAATGCAATTAAACAAAGCAGAATAGCGCGTTTTATCTTTTTTCATTATACATATATTTACTTAGGTTGACCATCACTGTCGATGTAATTACAATTGAAGCGTTGGATAAACACGGTATTTTTACAACCTTTTAAATGCAATTAAACCTTCGATCATTGAAATAAGTAAACTACAGAAATTATGTTATTGAACTATATTATAACAGTATGTGGTACTTACTTGACTTTCGATGTTAATGCAATGCAAATGGTAGAACATTGTTTAAGTCTAGAGATATAAGTGACATTTGTATTGCATAGAATAAGATAAAAAAAATATAGGTTCACAAGGTATCCATAAAATAAAACAAAACACGTCAATTAAAATTTGGAAAATCTTTTTAAAATGGCATTTAGGATAAACATTTTGCCTAAGAACATGACTTTGATAAAAAATACTTTAAATTACAAAAACGTGTAAATTTCATTATAAATATAAAGTTAATTTACTAGATTTTGAAAGTCATGTGACACGTACATGGCAAACGAACCAGACGTTAACAGGATGGCCTTATATCGCTCACCTGACTATCATTTGCTCTAATAAAAGGGATCATGATTCTCACATAATTCGTAGAGGTCCAAAACACATTATGCTAAGTAACTTAGTGCCTATCGGCATTGTGTTTATTTAAGTTTTGCGTATATAAGCCTATGTGAAATCTTGAGACTCCCCTCCGCCCTCCCTACCCCCTTCCCCCCGGGAAGGGTTAATGTTTACTAGGGGGTCATAATTTGAACAATCTTGGTAAAAGTCCATTAGACTATGCCACATGCTAAATATCTAAGCTCTTGGCCGTATGTAAAACCAAGTGACCCCCGGTTGGGGTCATTTGGAACCAGGGCTCATAATTTGAACAATCTTGGTAGAGGTCCGCTAGACTATGCCACATGCTAAATATCTAAGCTATTGGTCGTATGGTTTCAGAGAAGATTTTTAAAGTTTTTCCTACATAAGCCTATGTTAAAAAATGTGACCTCCCGGGCAGGGTCAATTTTGACCCAGGGCTCATAATTTGAACAATCCCGGCAGAGGTCTACTAGACAATGCCACATGCTAAATATATTAGCTCTATGCCTTATGGTTTCAGAGAAGAAGATTTTTAAAGTTTTTCCTATTCGTTGCCATAGCAACCAGAGTTCTGCATTGAATGGAATTCTTTGAAAAACTTTGACAGAGCTTCAAGCAAGGAACATCCTTGAAAAGCTTTACAATTGTGCATTGGTCCTATTCATCGTTTTTTGGAAAGCCAGTTCTACTGTATTACCATACTAGTATTCTCCGTATGACATTACCAACCTTCTCATGCCCAGAAACATGATCGGTACTAGGGCTCCAACCTATGGCCTTCAAACAATGAGAGGTCACAGTAATTCAAAGTCAAAATTCCCGAAGCTTAGAGATATCTATTCTGCTTGTTGGTATGGAATATGTTATACAGTGGAATTCAGTTAATAATGTTTTGTTTGAACAGAAATTTCTCGCAATAATAGCGAATTCTCTGTCACTTATTTTCAGTTTTTTGGTCAACATGTTATCATGTATGTCATTATCTCTTTTCCTCGTTTTTGAAAATGTTTTAAAAGGACGACATGTATACTTATTTAGATATGAATATTATTTTTATCAGTTATGTCAACTTCGATCTGTTTATTCCTGACACCTGAGTCTAGTATGTTAGTTTAGTTTATCTTTGAATTTCACATCAATAGTCTAAGATTGCCTTTCATTTTAAGACACTTAATAAGGTAAATTTGAAACATGCAACCCTGAGATTAGTTTGGAACACAATTTATTTTCTGTGCGGCTTTGAAACTAGCATTTCTTGTACAATGTATACTCCTTTACTGATTCGTTGCTTGCAGTAGAATGTTTTAGCACTTGCTATACGAGAACTTTCTTTAAATTACACATTGAATTATATATTTCTTTCTGAAAGATCTTCAATATAGCGCAAAATACTTCGTATTTTTGGGGTATCACGACTTCAGTTATATCGATTGTACCGATTACTCGGCGTTCTCTAAATAATTACTGAAACATTTATAATAGACTGAATCTTGAATTATCATTAATAAACTTTAACGAGGAATTTAAGAATGATTCTTTAAAACAAAACAAAACTTTAATTTTGATTGTGTTCCTAGATTAAATATACAGTAGAGACTAATGCGGGTTCGTTTTTTATTCAAGCGAGTCAAAGCAATATTTAAAGAAATTAAATATATTTTGGTTCAATGATAAAGTAACTACATATCATTATATTTCCGAAAATCAAGATCCTTTATCAGACGTCGGTAGCAAGATTCCATGTGATTGACACCAAAGCTTTTACTACGTGTTTAGAGACAGCTGTATACATACTGGTGGAGTGTAGTTCTCTTCAGTTGTCTTCTTATCATAGTACGAGTAACCGTCACCGTTCTCAGGAGTGATTCCCGAATCCCAAGTCAAACCTTCGCACGCTCCAGTAGAATCATCCACCCGTACTCCAATATTGGAGGGATCTGTCATGGCTGTTGCACATTTTATTGTTTTGCTGTTCTTCACTGCTCCAGGTTTAGCCTTATACACAACATCCCTTTTTGATAGATATCCATAAACACATACAACGTTTAAGAGGAAAAGCAGTAGTCCTTTTGAAAACATTTTGCATATCACAGACTGGTTTTAAATGTGACGTATGTATGAAGTTTTATGGTCTGGTATTTATCTGTCAGCTGAAAAATAAGTGTTGATATTTTGTCAATCGAAACATTAAGTAATAATGATAAATAAACTAACGCGCGAACCCCTAATAAACATAATTCAAGCGTTTGTTAAAGTGACATTACCCTTCAAAGTGTCCATCATAATTTTAGATAAAACATTAATCACTGATCTATACTCATAGAATAATAAATATTGCTACAGTTATAACCAGAAAATAGCGATCAATATGACAGTTTCATTCACATGAATATAGCAGAAATAAATTTGACTTTTTTGTCAAAAATAAAAGCATCCAACATTTCGGTTATGTATATCTTAATTTGTATCTGTCAATAACGGAGATAACTTGGTAACCTTATTTCTTATATGTTTTTAAAGCATTCACTGTGTTTCCAGCATCATTCCTGACCATAACCCAATGTTGCCATTTTGAAGGCTAATACAACTTTAAAGGACGATATATCATTCCCCGATATATTTTGTCCCGTTATTGAAAACTTTGATTGACCATTGTGATATGTATCTGTAAATCAATAGCACTGCTGTATTGATTCTTTGTACTGTTGGTGCCTGGCGGACCTGTGTATAGCAGCTTCTGTTTTTCATAACCAGCTAGTGTTACCATAGAGTAATATTGATGAATAGTGATGTAGATAATTAAAATAGTTTAATCGACATACACTTTAACTAATGTCGAACTTAATAACCTCTAAGGTAATAGATCATTCTGAAGTGTTATAACTTACCTAAAATTTCAAACTTTGCATTCAAAGTCATTATCGATAAAATCAGCGGTTTAAATATATGGCAGTACCGTAAACCTTTCAGTAACAAATGTGGAGTTGTTTTTTGTACAATTAATGGGTGGATGCGATTTATTATAGAAGGCACCTATGTTCATTAATTGTGGTAAAATGAGGTATTCTACGCCATAGGTTCTTTTTTGAAATTGTATTTATTTATCATTCTACGTTCATTGAACACATAATTTGCTAGATGTAAGGTATATCCCTTTGATATTCGCATTTAATTTGATAAGACGTTGTTTTCTTTGAATACGGACGTAATATTTTACAGTTTAAATCTCCCCCCGGGAGGGTCTGTATTTTATAGTAATAGAAATGAGAATAGCATTGGTATTCGTACTTTAGAAGACATTTTATTAGACGAAAACCTTATTGACCTGCCACTTATTTTGAGCCAGAACTGTATTATTTAGTCGATTTCCTTGAATGGGACATAGGTATAGATAGGAAGTCTAGCGACAGTACAACTTATACGTTTGGTCGTGAGCTTATTCATTTTCTAAAATATATGATTGTTATATAGTAAATGGTCGATTAGGCTCCAACCAAGAAATGGGGGATTATACTTTTATTAACCAAAATGGTTCCAGTCTTGTTGATTATTTTATTGTTTCAAAACACTTAGTTGATTTTATAATTGATTTTGAAGTACTATCTTGTACAGAAAGTGACCACTTGCCATCACATTTATGTATAAATAGTGATATTTATAATTTAGATATACAAACATCGTCTAATGAGAAAATAAATTATTGTACTCAATGAGACGAGCAAATATCTTTTTGTGAATGTTTTATCGCAAAATGTATTCAATGATTTTTTTGCTGATTTTGAAAACCTTTTGTCCGATCCATAAGCAAATATTAACGATATATTGAGTAAAATCGAATCAGCAATAACCATCCGTTCTAGCCAATTTCTTAAATATATACGTACAAAAGGAAGGCTTAAAGGGAAAGCTTGGTTAGACCATGAATGCAAAACACTAAAACATATGTCAAGAGAAGCTTTGAAACTTGTAGGTCAAATCGAAGTGTAGCTAGCTTAAATCAGTATCTTGAACGATAAAGGACATTTAATAAATCATAAATGCATAATCTAGATTCTACGATACGTAACTCTAAATAGTTTGGGGTGAAATAAAAAGATTGACTTGTCCGCCGAAATCTGAACCTACAATTACACCACAAGAGTTGTTTGAACACTTGAGCAAAGTAATTGCAACAAGTGATGGTGGCAATGCATCCGATGAGAGCAATAAAAAGTCTGATGACACTGTCACAGACGATCATTTAGATTCTATCGGCAGTATTATTTTCAATTCTCCTATAACAAATTAAGAAATTATTTATAGTATAAAGTCGCTAAATATTAATAAGGCATCTGCGGGAAATTTGATTCCCGAACAGTTTGTTTATGGTTTGGAAATTTTGTTACCATACATAAATAGATTATTTAATAGATTATTTGATAGTGGTTTCCAGATTCATAGAATTCATCTATTTTTGTTCCTCTACATAAAAAGGGCAGTGTGAATGTACCGTATAACTATAGAGACCGGGTTTCGAGCTGGCTATTCAACAATAGATAATGTTTTTATTCTCTACGCGATAGTTACCAAATACTTATCTAGGAAGAAAAGGTCAATACATGTTGCCTTTGTAAATTTTCTGAAAATGTTTGATGCTGTCAATCGGACTATTATGTATAATGTTTTAAAGAAACAATGTTTCCAAAAAAGGGGGCGCTGAAGCTAGACGCAAAAAAATGGAAATATGGTGAACAAAAGATTGAGGTTGTTAATTCATTTACTTATGTAGGTGTACATTTTATAATCGATTGGTCCGAGTATACATGTGTCAAAGCTGAAATGGTTTTCAACTTTTTAACTCATTTGCACATGTTATTTACTAGTATATAGAAAAATTTAGTTAAGTAGATATTCAGGCTTATTATATAAACATGTTTCTTGGATGTAGTTCGGAATTATTGTCCTTTATATAAAGACAATCTGTACAAATGCAGGGATCACTATACGTTTTCTTTATTATGACACAATTACATACTATGATAATATGTAAAGATGTTTTGTTTGTAATTACATATTTCAATGTATGTTACTACTATGTACATAAGTTATGTATGGGCCGGTGGCCTACAGATCACAAATAAACTATACTAAACTAGATACTTATGACTTCTAATTGAAAAGCTGAAGAAAGTTAATATAGTACATTGTACTTATGTTTTTTATATACATTTTTACAAATATGATGGCTAGTACATTGTTAATGTTATACCTTAAATGTATCCATTTTCTCTTTCAAATAGAGGCAAGTGTACATGTTGATTTATGTAAATAAATGTTGATTTATGTAAATAAATTACTCAAATGAGAAACTCTTGTAACATATTGCTCTGATGCAAACAAATGATTCAGTTTCGTGATAGGAGGCATACTTGACTTGACTTATAAAACATGGAGAACACACATTAAGGAGATTTCAAGACTAATTGTTTGGTCAGAACAAAACTATTAAATTTGATGTAGCTAAGTATGCTTATTAAATCACATGTAAAATATTGGAGTAAGTGTTGTTTATAGTAAAAAATAGTTTTTAATGCTGGATTATAGATTAATTCCTTAAAATACAAATGACAGAATATAAACAATAAACAAATCATCTCTGGTAATAAATAAAATTTATTGTCTAATATTTTGACTTTTGTAACGACACAAAATCACACAGGGCCTGATTCCCTTTGAGGTATTTTACTATGTAAAGCACACACACTTAATAAAACCTCAAAGTTTTTTAAAGACATTAAGAAATGTTTAAGGGGAAATGCGCCTCAAATATTTTTTTCGAATTTTCTCATGAAATTTACATTGTGCATACTTGAATACACTTCTGATGGAAGTAATATCTCTAGTAATCTCTAATATCTTTTGATATCTATTACGGTTTCTAAGCTGTTGTGCGTTAAACAGTGCCACTGACGTCATTTGTTTTCGCAGCACGCTATTTCATGGTGTGCCCCGAGTTTTCCTTCACTGCGCTTTTAATTTTAAAGAAGTAAGTTAATTTACTAACAGGCTCATGTTTTTCAATAAAGCAATTTTATTACTAAAATGGGTTACATTAAAAGCTACAAATCTTTATCTGTCTGAAACAATTTATAAGTTAATATGATTGACAAGTACTTTTCTATAGCGTTTAGATCGGATTTATACCCTCCCATCATGGACGGTATCGTACCTGCAACTCTATTAGAATTAATTCAGATGCTCCAGTGGCGACTTGATAGGAATAACAAATCATTCTTAAGCTAGAAACATTAAGTCAATCTTACGGTATTTATGTGACTGGGATTGGAGAGAACGTCTAACGCAAGATTGGATATAGACACATGACGAACAATAGTTTATTTTATAAAGAAATACTACATTAGTCCCTTAACCAATTGTTTCGTGGCATTTTTATTGTTCTCATTTCCATCTATGCAAAAGAATAAATACATGGAAAAATAAAACACGTGATATAAACAGCGACATACAAAATACATTCGTGAACAAAACTAAAGTATCTAACACTTGCATTTTTGGTGTGTGAATGTATGCTTGCGATAAGCATCTCTTAGTGTCAAATGATAACGTTAAATTTAATTCAATTTTGTCTAAGTAGAATTAATGTTTCACCTCCTCACTGACAGTATCGCCTGAACAAGGTCTGTATTACCCACACCATGCGTCACCAGAATGCAGTTTAAAGTACACACAGGTCTACATGCATTTGTGATTTTTAAAGTTTTCAAGCTATGTATGTATCTTTGAGTTTTCAAGCTATGTATGTATCTTTTAGTTTTGAAGAATATGGCTCATTCTTTCATTACTTTACGGATTTTTTTTGTCAGGTGTCAATTCTAATCTCAATTTTAAGACAACTAGTAACTTTTGTTTGCGGAAATTTAGATCAATTTCGCCACTCCAATTTTCACATGCGGGTCTCTTGTTTTAAAACTACATATAATTTGTTTGCTCGTTGCTCTTATTTTATTTATCCGCACACCGAATCACCGAGCAATTACTCCGAATAAATAAATTTCCGTAAGTGCGAGATGACGGAAATTGTAGGAGCAATACAATTCTTTCATAATTTGGTAATAACTGACGATAAATTCGCAGTGGAGTGGGTTGAGTGAAGCAACATGCGAGTTCGAATCTGTGAAACATAGTTTTTCAAATACCTATATTCCATTCGGCTGCACGTACCAACATGAGATAAGCTTTTTGCACATAATTATATGAAATGCATCTTATTGTTTTGAAATTGTGCAATGTTAATGTTTTCTTTAAATAATCAATAGATAACAATCTTTCTCTTCTGTTTATTCTTCTGTAATGTGGTTGTCTTTCTATTTTTGTGTACAGCTTTTTCACATTTATAATCTTAGTAGTACACATATGAAATAAAGCATATAAACGTGTGAGGAAAACTGATTTGCTATCTCACACTTCCAAACTGTGATGATTATAAGATATGAAAGATAATTTAAACGGCACAATTAAAGTGAAGAAACATTTCTTTCTTACCTTTCTTTTCGAACACCCGGACAATCAAAATCGCTATTGTTAAACATGACGTTACTCTGCATATGACATTTTGTTCATCATGCTTGATTGTTTCATGCACTATGATTGAAAAGGGTAATTGTTATCGCACGGAAAATCGAATATTACTATGCTTCTAGAAAACTGTGAAGTAAGCAATCTGACATGAAGTAAACACTATGTAGGGAGACGCCGATGTGTAGATGTAGAGCGGCGGACACTTCATTCGAAAGTTGCCGGTTCAAATCCCATCTGTGAAATTTGACCGGTGCCTCTTCAATTCCTTCTGTCTGTGCAACAACTGGTCATATTCCAGGGAGAATCCATCGATATCAGAGTTTTCATGGCATGCAAGAATATGCAACAATTGATGTAAATAACTCAAATTAAATGAAGAAGATCTTTTATTTTATGCTTTTCAGTGAAATACTGAAATATATCGGTGAAATAAAATTGGTATTTCACTGTTTCAAAGCAG
>JAUMHA010249259.1:0-15310 GCA_032359765.1 Saxidomus gigantea | reverse complement strand
ATGAGAGATAAGCGGTGAAGGATAAGGTTATCTATCACCGGTAAATGCGCGGAAATATGTATCTCATAGGTGAGAAAAAAACATTCAACTATATATGTTGATATTACGGGTGGAAAATAAAACTAAAAACTACAAACTAAACATTATTTCTACATATCGCCCAAAAAGCAGTACAACAATACATTTGTAATAATTTGTTTTATACAACTGCTTGTTTTAAATGTCAGTCATTTCCTAATAGGACAGAAACTTGTTTCGGAATCCCTCTTATTTTGTAATATTGATTGGAACGGACCAATCAATTGCAGCGAGCTGGACACAGTTGAAAGTAACAACGATCTGTCTCATTCCCGGCTTCTTGGGGCGAATCTTAAACCTGTGGGTCCACGTCTTTTTTGCGTTCACATTACTGGAATTGAAAAAAAGATTTAAGTGTGATGTGAAGAGCTCAAATCAATAATAAGCAGTCAAATTGCCGAATATAATAGAGCCAGTTTGGTGTCATTTGGACGTTAGCCTACGTGTACGCACGGTAGCGTACTACTTAAGTACTCTACAAACACAACAAAAACCTAACACCTAATTTGCCCACACATAAATGATCAAGTCTATGATTGTCTGATAGGTGTCGATCATTAACGTGACAAAGGCCTACCACAACAACTGGAGGAGGAAGAGCAAGACTAAAATAACTTCGTTGCAAAGTCAAAATGTCGTAATTCTTTACTTTGAAACAAAATAATGTATATCAATATACAATACACATTTTTGGCCATAGATTTCAACACTTTTTAAAGATATTTTGCAACACATACAATATTGTGGGACAGATTTTCAAATTAACAAGACATCTTGTTTCTTACATAGAAAGTACTCACAGATCCATGCCTTAAATACATTATGTTGTTTGGAAACTTTCCTGTCTCGTGACATGATTATTTAAAAACTTTCTTATCAATCGAAAAATCGATTTTTGTTGCTCCTGAAAGTAAGAAATATAGAGTCACGACATTTTGATTTGCAATGAAGATAAGCTGTTTCGCCTGTGGATCCAGTACTTTCTCAGGCTATAAAAAGACGCTTCTGTGCAAATACAACTGCTTGTTATTTGGCTGTTACTGATGTGATATAGAACTAATCGATGACTGTATAGCGATTTCTTACTGCGGTTTGTAGTCAACCCAATTACCAAGTCCCTCAATATGAAGTATACACTTGGTCAGTGTCACCGGAAGTGGATTTTCGAAGGACACTTCTACCTCACAACCCCTACCAACAACGCCTATGTCTGGTGCCTAAAAGTATATTCATTAATCACTTTTAATGATTTATTAGTGAACCCTATATTCTGGACAGGTAAACATAGAAATATGAAGTAATCACAAACTACAAAGTTATAACCATACAAGAAACACATCTATATTTTCCTCATTTCGCTCATTTCGAGGTTGAGAAAACCTTAATGGCATTCATTATGCTTACATTTAGATGAAGTCGTACAAACAGGAGTTACTTCAGACATGGTATGCTGACCTTTCAATGATCGTCGACTAAAGCATCCCTATTGTTTGCGAGACTCGAACTCGTGAGGGTTGGTGATTCGTTAAAATGCGGTTTTGTTATTACATTGTACCTTAATGTTCAGATACGATTTGATTATTAGCTTAATGTTTAGATACGGTTTGGTTATTATCTTAATGTTCAGATAATTATGGTTTGGTTATAACCATAACGTTCAAATGCGATTTGGTTAATTCTTTAATGTTCGGATACGGTTTGGTTATTACCTTAATGTTAAGATGCGGTTTTCGCAGTCTCTCTTCATTGATATCCGTGAAGACCTGCTTTGTTTCGGCAACCACACACATGCAGCTTACTTTATAATTACAGTGGTCAGCCAACTTGTCCAGGTAATCCTCTGCTAGTACTTCAAGATTTATACATTTCTCTGAAATTATGCAATTTATTTAAATTATCTAAATATAAAATACTTTTAAAGGTAGTATGAATGTTATTGTTAGTGCTTTATCATAAAAAAAACTACGTTAAAAACATTCATTAAATTATGTTTTTACATTACTAACACTATACAAATGGTTACGTTTCGCTGAGGTTTGAAGATGTAAAGTGTAAAAAATATATTCCCTGTGTCATGACAAAGACCATTATCCCCGGACGGAGCCGCAAATAAGTTTTACTTGCGTGAGGGACATTATGTCGTTGTAAGAACGTACGACTTTGTATCCCATCAACACTTGTACTAGTTATTCCTTTTGCTAAACAGGTAGATTTTGGTCCACTTGTTCAACTTCACATAGAGACCGTCAGTCCAGAATTTGTCAAACGCTCTCTGGTGATCACTCTAAATCACTAATGTAAAGGGTTTTCCTCTTGGAATGCATCTTCGGACTCCTAGAAGAGATACGTAATCTGGTCTATCGTGGAACGGAATATTCTGAAACCAGCCCGCTGAGTAGACGGTATTTGATTGGTCTGCACCTACCACTTTATTCGCTGAGTCATAATGCTATCCAGTATCCATGGTTTGCCCACCTGCGCTGGTGCAACTGATGGGGCGATAGCTTAATGTTTCTTTAGACCCTTACGTTGTTAGAGGATATGAATTATGGTTGCCTCTCTCAAAATTCCAGGTAGTTTGCTATCTGAAATTGAAGACGATAAGGATGATATTCATTGAAAAGCAGCCGAGAGTCAGCAGCGTGTGTGTCTTCCCATCTGGAACAGGCAATTTCTTAACTTTGAGCTGTTTCAGGGATATTTGCAGCTCATTCAGGGTGAAGCTTTTGTCCATTATCTCCTCCTTCGCACTACGAGTATTGTTGCTTCTATCCCTTTCCACTTTTCGTGCCTTCTACTAGTGTTTATTACTAAAACGGATGTTACTCACATCTTCGTGGAATGTTTGTTTTGCGTTCCTACCAGCAGGGTGTCATTCTCTACCAGATTGTATGCGCCTCTTTGCTTCCTTCTTCATCATTCAGCAGTTTGGCGACCTTCTAAAGCGTTGTACCATCTTTTTCCAAGTTGTGAGTGGAGTTTTCTTACTCCAGCTGTTTCGTCTGGCGTATATCATTGCTGTTAGGAAATAAGCACTCCCATGTTGAAGCTGGTTGGAGGGATGTGTTTCTCGTCTGGCTTCTGATAATTAACACTGAAGATCTTCCAAGTCATTACGCCTACATGGTTTGTAGTCACTCCTCGAGGAATGCAGTTGTGTGCAGCTTCCAGAATTACCCTAGGCATAAATGATGTTTCTTCTGATCCTCGTTAAGTTATTTGTATATTCTTTGTATGAACTCCATTTGACCTTCTATTTCAATCGAGGGAAACTTAACTTCTGTCTGGCATTGTACTGCATGGTTAGGTAAACAGAGCAACGAATCTTAACTCCAAGCAGTTCAACTAATTGCCTTGTGACATGACTATGTATAGCCTCTATGCAAAAGCGAAGGTGCAAAATGCTCAGATGTTTTTGTGTCGTCACAGGGCTTGTCATTTGGCAAGCTTTATATTAGCAGGGGAACTTGCACAGTCGGTGACAGAGGATGAAGGCAATCGATGACAAGCACAATACATTCAGTACATCACATTTAGTTTATACTTATTTATTTGAGCTCGATTGTGAAGAAAGCCTGTAGCTTATCGAGTCACTCTCGAGTCCACTTCCTGGAAAAACCAGTACTGGTGCCATATGAGGTACGGTCATGTTCCCAGTGGGGCTCAAACCCGCAACATCCGAGATAAGCAGCAGACACATTAACCTCTACACCACCATTCCATCACATTTGACGCATCACTGAGGCCAAACTGGTACAAATACACACACATCAATTTGATTATTTAACACTAGATACATTCTTCTGATTATTTACCTTCATTTGCTTTCAATACTACACTTCCTTTTTCAATCTTGTATTTTAGCATCTCCTTGTGCGGAACCCCTGTGTAATGAATGGTCACCACCTTGATGGCACCGCTAACAGTTCGTCCATAAGCACTCGTGTTTTTCATTTTCAGGCGAATCTTGATGGCTTCACCAATGAACGTTTCTTCATAAGTAATCAATTCAAAAGTGACATCCTGAAAACGAACAACTGTCAGTTTGATACCGAAGTTTTTTCCTGTTAAGATCAAATACTAACATTAACATGTAGCCTGTGGCACAAACCAGATTGTCCAATATGTTCCAAAAATTAGATTGTCTACTCTAATCTGTGACATAGCCATATTGTATATCCTGTGACACAAACCAAATTGTTTAGTATGTGGCTCAAACAAAGTTGTATAGTCAAGGCACACACTAGATCGTCTAGTATGTGACACAAATCAGATTGTATGACCTGAATTACTATGTAACCAATTAAAGGTACTCTCCTAACCGACACTAACCTATTTCTGACAATATTCATGATAAAAATAAACATTTTTATATCAGAAACGACCTGTTATTTGCACACTGTAACGTCTTTTCTGATTTGTTTAATCCATTTAGAATTGTGTCGGTTTTATATAGGGTTAACTGTTTTGTAATTTTGATATTTGCGACTGTATATACGGTTTCAATGATCGAAAATATTTATTGAGTTATTCCTTGACTGAGTATACCCCTTCAATAATCTATATAACTATTAATAACAGTCGCTAATATTAAAATTACAAAATAGTTAACCCTATTATTATACATTCATTTGTATCATGATTTAAGATGACAAAAGTTATATGTACCCCTTCTGCATCTTTATATATATCCTTTTTGGTTGAGTTGAGACTGGCACGTCCGACTGCGAGTCTCTCTTCATCCGAACCTGTATCAGGTATATAAGCATTAACCAATCACACACTATGATCATTTCGGTGAACACAAAGGGAGACTTATCTGTCAATCATTTTAGTCACTAGATACAATATTTGACAAAACAGTTTCTCAACAACTGTTCAAGAACTTCTTTCTTTCTTTATTTAAATATTCATTCATTCCGCTGCCTCAGTCCACACAGCAGCAACGAAAACCTAAACAAGCTGCCCCTCTCTCTCAAGCGTTTTGTTTATTTGAGAGCGATACGATAAGCAAGGAAGCTTTCTTTGTAATCGAACTAAAACAAACTCGCACAAACTATCAATTTCTTTACAAATATAATTAGCCTTTAAAACGACCTTTTTTAATCATGCTCGAGACACATGCTTTTAAAAACATCATTTTTTGCTTTGAAAAATTATATTATTTATCTATCTGTCGTTGACAAAAAGAGATGATACATTTACTTAACAATTATGTATGGCCGGGATTTCAATTTTTGACAAGGTAAGTAAAAACGGATTTTTTTAAGGACTTCATTGTTCTATATAAGAAAAATGCACAATAATGTTAATGATAACTTTAGTATTATCACATTTTCAAGGAGTATATAAATCAATGATAATTTTTTTTTTCTTAAATTGTGGTCATTATGAACATTAATGGTGCTTTGATAGAATGCAAATGTAATACATTTGCTTGATTAGACATTGGTATTTTATTACTAAGACCATATACTAGTATACATGTATACATAAGATGACAAACCTTCATTATGCTTGTACTGGTTAGTAATGTCCTCTCTTTGTGGACAATAATTGATTCGATAGTCAAGCCACGGTACCTGTCCGGAAGGAACCTTTGTGCTAATATATTTTCCAACCCTAATTGAAAGAAAACACACACTTTATAAGATTGAACATAACAAAGCCATGTTTAAAGTAATAGTTCATTATTTTCCAGATGATAATAATTCTAGTCTAACTAAACTTAATGATGGAGTTCAAAATCGGTCACTGCCTAAATCAAATGGCGTGTGTAAGCTTGAAAATCATTTATGTAAAATCAAGTTATGGTCTGTGCGGCGATATAAACTAGCAACAACAAATCCGACCACGCTGCCAACACCTGAACACTTGCGCTCATAACGTTATCATACATGACATTGATTAGACACACAGTATTAACTCGTCTATTTTCGAAATTCTACTCCCGGACCGCATGACTGATCTCAAAAATAATATCCGTTCCAGTGGTTTTCGCCGTCCATAAACAATGATAACAAGATTGAAAAGGATCTTATTTCGATTTTAACATGGCCAGATATTACAAAAGGCGAATACATGCAAGGCATGTTTTTCTGTGTGAATATGCGGCACAGTACGACGCCATAGTTAACGCTATACCGGCCTGCACGTCAAAACGTTGTTATTGCATAATAAAGACTAATTTTCTACCCTTTATATATAGAGATAAAATCATGAGTCAAGTTAGAATTATGAATTAGTTGCGGATGACTTAGAATGATTAATAACAGATGTATTCCAATTAGAACAAATGGCTTCAAAATTAGCCCTTTGAAAAGAAAGACATGATAACATTTTAGACATAAGTTTCAGTTTTATTCGTTGTATTTAACAATCAATTACCTGTTTCCATATATGTTTGCCAGTTGGAAGTACCCATTTTAATCTTGACACCATTGTGCCCTGTCAGCATTGACTTCCGCAAACACAAACTGTCCGTCATATGGTAAATATACATCTCCATTCTTTATAGCCTTAAGAGACATCGGTCCCATGCAGTATATACCTACAAAAGAAATGGAATCTTACAAGAATGTTTAAAATCAGGAGACGAGTAATCATTCCGGAGATGTGTAGCCTCTGAGGGATGACGTACATGATTATTCCAGCAAACAGTTACGCTATTTTGTATTTTGTTACTTTAATTGATTGAAAACTACTATTTAAAAATTAAGTTACTTATAGCACCTAATTGAAATTACTCATAACTTTTCAATAATATATAAATTTCTTTTTATATAATTGTAAGAATTTCAAGGCAAATTGCTGGTATATTTTTGAAAGTGTTCCTAAATCATATTATATTAAACCGCAAATACAGTTCTAACTCTCCGATTGATTGATCGAGCCTTGTACATATTTGATGTATACGGCTCGAGCCGTGTACATATTTTATCCGGTTGGGCACCCACAACAACAGTAATATGGTCGATTCGTTTGAATAATTGGTAATATGTTTTTAGTGTAGCAGCCGTCGTTGTGGGTGCCGATCGGGATAAAATATGCACACAGCTCGAGACGTATTCATCAAATATGTTACGGCTCGATTAACCAATCAGAAAGTCAAACTTTTTTGACGTACATAATTCGCAAGTTTTTACATCTCTAGCTATTAAGTATATTGGGACTTTATTGGAATTATGCTCGTCCGTCTGTAGACAAAATTTGTTCGGGCTATGTTTGGCAACCACTGGACGGAATGCAATGAAACCTCACAGAAGTGTTACCTACCAATCCTAGTACATGTTTTGCTTGAATGATTTTTCACTGAGCTATTACCCTTTGTTTTTTTATATACATAAAGTGTACATGGAGATCTTTGTTCACGCTTAGTATCTCTCAGCACAAATGTTTTAAGTGCATTTACTAAGCATAGTTGTGCATAGCCAAGGTCAGTGTTTACTCTGTCTGAGCGGGTTATATCAATTTGCAAAGGGTAGAATAACTGCGTCAATGTGGTATCTTCACTATCTTCGGACATTAATCACCTTTAGTGAAAGGTCTAGTTGCAGATGAAACAGGAATGCTTGCTATTGCCAGAACACTTTACCTACTCGGTTAGCCCGAATAAAATATACACGTATTCGCTGTTTTTATCCCGAACGTATTGGGTTGGTATTGAGTAACATTAGTGTCAACGCATACAGTTTTAGTTTGACAAAATGCTAAATATAATACATTCTCTCTGACTTCGTAGGAAACATTGATTAAATGTTGTCTAGGAAAGCAACAAGTATTATCTGTGCATAATCTATAAACTTGTCCGCCATCTTGAACCCCGGCCAGTTACAAGTCGAGTTCATATAGATTATGCGCATGCGCACTGGTCTTGCTTTTGGGTTTCCGAAAACGCTATTTTATTTTTCAAGAAAGTTAGGACCAAATATGCAACATTTCTTTCAAAACTGTTTTATGAAAAATTAAATTTATTATGAAATAAACGAAAGATACCTCCGCTACTTTCCTGCGGGGTTGCGTCAATCGCTTGCCATCCGTCGTAGTCTCCTGGCAGATCGGGACGGGCCATCCAAACATCATTCCACACATGGAAGTTCCTGAAAAAAGGAAGTTATTCATAAACGGACATATGTGGGCAAAAAAACTACATTTCCGCTGTAATGCAGCCTTTGAGATTACGTGTATGCCTCAAGAGAAGAACAGTTGCTTTCTGGATAAAGATTAAAAACTAAAAGCCAACTTGAAGGCGAAAATAAGAGAGATAAACAGGCTGGCAGTCAGACATATAAAGTATATACTTTCTTTAAGGTATGCGATATAATAACTGTAGACTAATGTTTGAGGTCATTATATAGTTTTGCGGACCTGTGAAAAAATGGTAATGATATCACCTTTTCACAGATATACAGAACAGTATTGCTAAGATATTTCATATATAGCTGATGCTTTTAGTACTAGTTTGCATACTCAGTGAATAAAATGAATTGAACTGAATGATGACCTCAACTATAATTATATTAAAAAATTCTAGGGAAACTTTATGTTTTTCAGAAAAGTGTCAAAACATTCACTATATTCTCTGTAATATTCCAGTTAGTAATGTACTCACCAGACAGAATCACCATCGAATTCTTCCACTGGTTCTCCGTTCATATCAAAGTGTGAATCTATTGTAATGGATCCATCAGTGTCATGGGCGGATGCAAAGTTGGTGACACTTCGTACAGGAATACCAAGAGTTCTGCACACTGAAAATTAGGCATGTACAAATTTTCTCTGACTACTATGACTAAATATACTTTGCTGCGATTACCAGAATAATAGTTTCTGTCATGAGCACGCGGTTCAGATCGAAATATCCGTCTCCGAGGGTAGCCGTTTTGACAGGAACGAGACTCTGTCGAGTTTCCGCAAAACAGTTACCCGAGGTGACGTATATTTCAATCTGAACCACATGTCTCATGATAGATTCTTTTTCTTGCATACCGTCTTGCACTTGAACTTATCTAACTGATGCATTATCAATAGCTATTTTGTTTAACTAAATATTTATTACGTGAGTCGTCTTATTCAATTTTTAAACAATAACCTGTCGTTACAACTGCGGAGAAAACCCAGCACTGGCCAAATTTCACTGTCTCTTTATCTCTATAGTACTTCTCCAAAATGGCACCACTTCCGCTCCATGCTAGCGGGGATGTTCCTCCCTCATAATCGCCAGACCAGTTGCCTTCGAGAACACCTCCATTGTCACAGCCGTTAACCTTTAAAACAATGATGACAAAATCATACGTTCTGTTAAAATGACAAACTAAATTGTAACCTGTTATATGAAATAACTGTTAATAACGCAGCTACCCATTTCAATTACAGACCACAGTATTCATTTACTCTTAGACATAGACAGTCTCTAGTCATAAACAAATAATAAAAATACAAAATTAAAAACTGTGTAACATTACACGCTATAATATGAATCAAAGTAACATTTTGTCTTAGACATATATTATCATGACCTCATTCAGTTTAGGACTAACACAGGTATTGATAATGATGTAAATGTGTTTCTGTCGTTTTCTACTGATCACGTACTTTCTTTTTATTTCAGGCAAGTGATTAGTTATACTTCCCATCAAATCTAGAAACCAAGACTATTTTTAAGTTACAAAACTACGCACTACTTCTTTGCATAATTCGTACAAACAATATGTATTCTAACGCACTTGCGTTGTAACGTCGATTCTGATTGGCTACATCATTAAATTTGCGCCTGTTAATTCGCAAACTCGAACGTTTGAATTATCGCCGTTTAGAGCTTTGTGCGTTAGAATAGGGTTAACCGTTTAGTGATTTTGACATTTGCGACAGTATATATATACGGTTTTGATGGTCGCCGTTAAAAATATTTGCCATTTAAAACCGTTCATACAATGGCAAATATCATAATTACAAAACAGTTAACCATATCTTCAAGCAAGCTTAGTTATACCACGAAACAATGAGTTGTTCAAATGAATACATCCGTCCAATTAAAAGAAATACTGTAGAATGTTTCGGAAACTTACCGAGCGAAGTACATTTTACTCTTTAATGATGTGTTTTAAGTATTTTCTACATTTATCACGGTGCTTAAGATTTGAATTATATGGATATACATCTATTATCGTGTGCAGTAGATGTCTAATAGTATTATGAAATTAAAGGGCCATGATGACCCTATATCGCTCACATGAGTACCATTGCACTTCACGCCAAGGTCACAACAAGTCCATCACACCATACAAACTCATACATTCCTATTTTACCCAAATCTGTTTAAAATATGTCGATCAAATTTTTTTTCATTATAAACTGTTTAAGTATTTTAGGAAGGTGATTATTATGTAATAATCAACCTTCCTTGGCGTTTGCGCCATAATTGAATTGTGCCTTACAACAAACATTTGAACGTGTTCATACGCTAATCAATATAGTGCGATAAAATCAAAGTAAAATCTTCCTAACACTCTTTTTATGTACAATAAATTTGATGTAATATTGTTCACTGATTGCACAAGAACTTAAATTACAAATATTGCTGCATTTCAGCCAAACTGAGGCATGGTCTAGGGAAGACGCCAAAAGGTGCCTTGCATAAATAAATAGTTCTTTTGTACGCACTTGCGTATTAATCAGCTGAGAAAGTCTGATCGAAATATATATTATTGTTCTTATTTTCGGTATTTTCGGAAAATCAGCTAGAATGTCATGTACTAAAAATAGAAAAGGAAATTTCCAAGTTGATCCATGATCTGCCAATGAAATAAAATATAAACAGATTTTTCAGGGTCAGGATACAATACCAATGATTTAGTATTAGAATTTATTTCATTGCATTATGTTTAACATTTCCTCAATTATATCATATTTGAAAGACAAGTACACTCAGTATTTGCAGTATATAAACGAAACTTGACAGTAAATTTATAAAATGACGAAACAGTTTTGAAATATCTGTATACAATTAATTTTACCTGAGTACTTAATGAATTAAACTTGATGTTTTAATAGTGTGGGCTATTAAACTGCTGAAAAGCGCCTTATCTTACTTCAACATCTCACGAAATCGCCTTCCATCAGTACATGTAGTTCAATACCTCGATGAGTAAAAGCTACTGTATTTTTAGAACAGTGAAAAATCCTTTCCGACAAAATAGTTTTTCCAACATGTATATAGTCTGAATTAAACTTGTGACACCCAGGGTGTGGTCAATTTTCATCCTCGGGGTGTGGTTTCTCGGACGTACGGACGACGGACATCTAACGTGCCTAAAAGCTCACTATGACTACTTTGTGGGCAGTTGAGCTAAAAAGTAAATGACTATAGTTGAACTTTTTACCAAGCTCGAAATTGTTCTAGAGACTTGAACTGGATCTCCCCTGCAATGATCTGGAATCTTGGATTTCTTGTCTAGTAGGTACATCACACAGTCCAATGCCACACTAGAAAACTAAAATCACATGTCGTCAATTTAGTGAAAACAAAAATATTTCGATTCAAAGTGGTAAGCCGTGAACTATTATACTTGTATATTTCTAGGGTGTCTTATATCAAAGACGCGGTTACAGCTACCTACATGTATATCATAGTGAAATCCTGAACTTTATACTAAAGAGCGAAAATGTGGTCAAAACATTGTATTAAGAAAAAGAGAATGCAAATGTTCCAAGTGATAGGTAACTAAAGGGATTATATAGTTAAATGTTACGTGTATGTATACAAAACCAACTATTACCTGGTCATGATTCCAGGCGCATGGTGAGATTCTTTTGGCGCTCCCTCTGTAAATTTTTCCATCCTCGCACAGAACGTACTCGTCTAGAAGTTTTTCTTGTTCCATGTAAACCTGGTCATCTAAAAATATGTTATCATGTTTTACTCAATTTATATCATTGCTACGTATTTCACTTGTAGCTCTAAAGGTGATAACAAACACTCAAGAGCTTAGCGTTTTGAGTTCTAATAGATGTAAACCGCAAAACATCACAGCGTATTTAAAACATGTACTGTTATGTTTTATCGTTTTAACTGTTTATGTCAGTCCTATCCAATGTATGTACTGAATTGATAAAACATATATGAACATATAGACAATGTAATTGGCTATCCCATGTGAAAATTATATGAGACTATAATAATTGTGTTTATAACAATAGCACATAATTCTATACTAATTACACATGATGAACGTTAGATTACCATTACTTATCTCAATATAAACAAGAGTTGTCTGATGACAGCACGCTCGACTATTTGAGGGCCTGGCAGTAAAATGGGTTTTTGTCTAAGAAAATGTAACAAAGGGAGATAATTCAAAAATAAGGCAAAGTAGAGTTATGGTTCTTGCTCATTGCACTTCCTCTCATTGTGCTCTATCACTGTAAGAAGTTTCAAGTCCCTTTAATACTTTAATAAGGTCATCAATTTCAAAATTTTATGAAGAAATATTGAGAAATGGTAATAGCTAAGGTTAAGAATTTGTGACAAAATCTAAGTAGAAAAAGGGGCATAACTATTCAAATATGGTTGACAGAGTTACGTGACTTGTTGCAGTTGTCTATATTGCCATAACAAACAAGGACGCCACGTTTGAAGTAAATATGTTTGATGGTATAAAAGATATTAGCCTTTATCAAAAACTTTAACTAGCGCAGACGCCGACGCCGGGGCTAGTGCAATAGCCTCCTTATTCTTCGAATAGTCGAGCTAAAAACTGCCATAGAAAATAACGATATTAAACTTAATACTGAAAATCAAAACTGCTCTGTGCATGTAAAAAGATAGCCTTAAGAAATTAAATAGCAGCCTTGATCAGATTAAGGATGAAATGATCCAAAACTTAAATAAAATGACAAGAAATTTATGTGAACTGATTACGGATTGTCGTTCTTCTAGCAAATAACACTGATTTTAGCATTTTAACAGCTTCAAAAAATTGTTGGCCCTTTATGGGTGATTATTTATATGCCAATAGGACATCTGACACTACAAAATTGTAGTAAATATAAGAAATACAACTGAAGGATGTTCATATAATGATAAGACAAAGCATCTTACCCAAGGACACATTTCTTAATGAAAGTAAATGACTGACTCCATATGAAAATCTGATATTACAGTTGGCGCTGTTTTATAAATGTCAACAGTTATCCCATAATAAAGCCCTGGAGTCTTTTTTCCCTCACCTTTACACCACGGGTTGAAAAGCATATAAATTGGGTCATTGTGCTCGTATTGGTATACATCGTCCTTTTTGATCCCCTTTTTCACAACATAAACTTTCAGGGACCACTTTCCTACAAAGCATGTCGGTGGAGTCATAATCGTGACGTTTAACGAATTCCCTTCCTCGGATTTTATGAACGCTCCCCACTGTTTTGGAATGTCTTCATCGGAAAGGATAAATTCCACATGTGTGCCTTTGGACGGTAGTGGACGACTGCCTGTTTGAAAATGTTATACATATAACAGAATAGTTTTTTTATATACAAAATGCAGCATATATTATATGTATTGAAGCTTACCTCACATTATAAATATTTGACAACTATCAAAAGGACTAGATCTATTTAAATTGACCCTGATCATGCTGGGGGTAAATGATCTACCTTTGCGACACGTGGAGATATATACATACTGATACTTGCAGGGATCACGATTTGCAATGTCAGCTGTTCAGTCAATAATTGTTCAAGGTGCACCCTTTGAATAACTATTATATTGTCCCAATTGAAAGATGTGCAAATACATTACAATCTCAGCAGAATACGGTTTAAAATGTCTGGCTGATGTGTGCTTACATTGTACATTTTTGTATATCTGAAGGATAACTTACTATCCTCAGTACAGGTTTTTTTATTCTCAACACCTAAACAAAAGAAAACGGAACTTCCGTCGAAATACGTTTGTGAAACCCGATTCACAAAATTTCTTCTGAACTATCATAATCTTCAATTATAGAAATAAATAATTATGTTTACCAAAGATACATAAAGGGCAGTAGATTGTAGTATATTTATGGCGGCGTGTAAATACCTGACATTTGTTTAATAAATCTTACCAAAGCTAAACGCTAAGCGGAGATCGTCTTCCTTAGCATTGTACGCTCTGTTAAAGTTGATTTGCATATCAAATGGTTGACCACGCCTCACAACCAGGCGTTCCTCGTCGCCTTCGGTAATGTCAAACTCGTTGGTACGGTGAGATTTGGTGTTCTTGGCAACATCGAGATCGACACTGCGCACTTTCAGTACAGTCTCTACTTGCTCCGGAACTGAAATCGGTAACTTAAGTATGAGAAATCTTGTATTGAGATAAAGGAAGTGTATGTGGTATACATTCCTTAAGGTACAAAGTTGTCATCAGAGTACACCTGCGATGAAATTTACGTTCCACAGATGTTATAAGCAAAATATTTCTTGCAACGGCCATGGTTTGGCGTCTGTTGCAATAGTCAAGCCAATAGTAATAGTTAGACTGTGATAATAGTTTGGCGACTTTCACAATAGTTTGGGGACTATTGCAGTAGTTCTGTAATAGTTTGGCGACAGTTGTAAGGGTATAATGATCGCAGGGACAATTGTTATAGTTTGCAATTTTTGCAATAGATTGGCGACTGTTGGCAAAGTTTGGTAAATGTTACAATGGTTTGGCGACTTCTGTCATAATTTGGTCAATGTTACAAAAGTTTGGCGACTGTTGCAGTAGTTTGCTGAATGTTACAATAGTTAGGCAACTGTTGCATTAGTTTGGTAAACATAACAATAGTTTGGCGACTGCTGCCATAATTTGGTTAATGTTATAATAGTTTGGCGGCTGTTGTCATAGATTGGTGAATATTACAATACATTTTAGTTTTGCGACTGCTGCAGAAATTTGCTTAATGTTACAATAGTAAGGCAACTGCTGCAATAGTTTGCTGAATGTTACAATAGTAAGGCGACTGCTGCAATAGTTTGCTGAATGTTACAATAGTAAGGCGACTGCTGCAATAGTTGGCTGAATGTTACAATAATAAGGCGACTGCTGCAGTAGTTTGCTGAATGTCACAATAGTAAGGCGACTGCTGAAGTAGTTTGCTGAATGTTACAATAGTAAAGCGACTGCTGCAATAGTTTGCTGAATGTTTCAATAGTATGGCGACTGCTGCAATAGTTTGCTGAATGTTACAATAGTAAGGCGACTGCTGCA
>JAUMHA010248926.1:0-15316 GCA_032359765.1 Saxidomus gigantea | reverse complement strand
GAAAAACTTAACCAAGGTGTGACACCAACGCCGACGCCGGGGCGAGTAGGATAGCCCCCCTTTTCTTCAAAAAGTCGAGCTAAAAATGTGTTTTTTTAAAAATGAAACAAAATTTCGAATAAAACTACAAGAATCAATGAAGGCGACTCATACCCAAGCCAATGCGCTTTCACTCACTGAGTGATGATACTAAGTGTAGAACGGAGCATGCTTTAACTTAATAAATCACAGTAGTGCTTATGAACTGTGATACTGACCTTGAGCTGGTGTTGTTAAATCATTATGTAATCTTATGATCTTTGACCCATAAAAAAACTATTGCTATGAACAATCTTGGTAGATACAATTTTAATGCAGGTTTCTTGAAATTCCTTCAAGGGGTTAAGTATGCATAGTTTTCTAGGTTTGACCTTCATCAAGAGCCAGTGTCCTTCGGACATAGTTTCTACACATAATCTAAATGAGATAAACATTTACCCAAGTTTCATTAATTTTCTTCGAGGGATTTAGGATACCTTAAACCCCTAAATGAGTCCGTGACCTTGAGCCATGCATTCTCGCCGAGTTGAATATTTGACCCGTCCTCAAGGTGTCTCCTTCAAAGGGTTCCGTCGGTTCAGGAGGTATGGAGCGGTTACAAAAAGCCAATGACATCGTTTCATCGAGATGAATACTGCTACTTATCTCAAGATTCCTAAAGTCTTTCAAAAAACTTTAGAAGAGTGTGACCTTGTCCTTGCATATCAAGCATTTATCTCCATATGAGCTCCATGTACCTATACACCAAGTAAGGTTACACTACCTCATCCTTAACTTAAGCTATAAACAGTCGTGTTTGACATAAATTGATGGGGAAAAGTGATTCATATACAGTCCCAACACAACTTACAATTGTATAAAGCAATCAAAACACATACATGCAGCAAAGTATAAAAAAAGGAAATCTATTTGCTCTTGGTATCACATCATAACTAAAGAAATAGACGTGCTCTGCTAGATGCGTGTGAAGATATAAAATTATCTCCCTCAAGTCATAGTTGTATTACATGTTTAAAACGAGCTAACTTTCACATTGCTTGAATATCAATTATTCAACACACATCGTAGGAACTAACTAGCATTTTCATCTCCCCAACAAGCTCGCCTGTGTGTAATCTTGTCTTGCAGCCCTAAAAAACTTTCTGCATATCCATTTTAAATTACCATATCCACCATGTACAAGGTTAATATACTTTTTGTAGTGCAACATTTCGTCATCCGAGTGCCGCGGTAAGTATATTCAAAGTGTTCTTCACAAACGCGCAATTTTATTGTCTCGTTGAACTAAGCTGCCGATTTGCTCTAAAACGACCAATGAAATGCAAGCTTAGCAATTGGCCACTTAAACGACCAATGAAATGGAAGTTTAGTAATTGGCCAATTAAACGACCAATGGAATGGAAGCTTAGTAATTGGCCACTTAAAAAAGATGGCTGCTAAATACATGTACAGACGAATACACTTTGACCTATTTATACCTAAATTTTTACAATGGAAATATCCGACTTATTATACGAATAAGTCTATTTCCTTGAATAGGGGTGTAAAATCAATATTCAAACAGAATCTGACATAAAAGTCATAGGTCACCAGCCTTTGATTTTGAATTATCTGGTGTTGAACACAGCACTTTGTTATATTTTCATATTTTCAAGAGCAGATAATTCAAGATCAATGATGGTGACCATAATTTTTATTTCAGTTTTCTGTCTTTAACTTGATTCTCAGTCACAATGCCAAGCTCGAAGAAATTCTATGAAAGAGAAAATGTTGACCCTTTATACATACACAGTAGGAAACTGTAGCAATCGTTCTTAAAATAAAACTTGCAAAAGTGATTCAAATTAATAGGATTTTCTATGTCTATTGTAAAGATAATACTAAAGGATGCATGTCTGAATCGACAAACTAAAATGTACCCAGACAGTGGAGAATTAACGTAGATCTAAGGTCTCTAATAAATTGCGCAAAATTATTTCCACTATTTTTTCTTCACTGTGTGGTTTAATTGGGAAATAGTCATTCAATCTATCACAATTCGAAGAGATCGTCGTTCGCCTTCTCGGATCGTTTAACAGCAGTCTGTACTTTGCTAGATTTCATATTTGATCGAATGACAAGAACTGGACTGTCTGGGTCCTCCAACGATACGTTCCGAGTACGTGTTGAATGGCCCATGTCCGAATGGCGTCGTGGAATGAGTGAACTTAGATTGTCATCTCGGTGACTGAAAAAGAAAAGCGATATTTTCATAAACACAAAACTACGAATTTAAATAAAAATAAGGCAAAATGGTCAATGAAAGCCAAACATTCACCTACAAAAGGGTCGATGGAAACAGTAGTTATAACGATATATTTTTCACGTAAACAATATTTAAAAATACAAAACGACCAAGGTATACAGAAATTTCGAATGAATCAGTAGTTACTACTACTATCTAGAGAAAGCATTAACAATTATTTGTCTTAAATAAAAACAAAACAAAAAAGTAGTGGACGTAAAGTTTCAATGTAAACATTTTGAACATAAAACTGTTCATGAAAACATATTTTTTATATAGAAAAAGACCAATATTAACAACAACACAAAAAATAAATAGAAGGTTCTATACAAAGAGTAATACGCTAAAGTCACATTGAAATTTGCATCGTATAATAACCAAAAAAAATATCTCAAATGGTTAAGACAAAACATGGACTGGTACGAAATAATAAACCCAGATTCTAGGTCGAAAATGGGAAGTAATTTAAAAAATCCTTGACAGAGTTACCTCCTCTGGTCATGATGCATACAAGTATTTATAGTAATAGCACAAAGGTTTACGTAAATAATTGGAGTTTACCAAGATTAAACGTATTTTCTTAGTCGTAAAGACCTTCACAAAGTTATGTACACTTGTCTGTTTATGGAGGTAACGATGGTACATGTAATTTACTATTAAATCTTTCAAAGCAATATATGTAATTGGTTTCGCAAAAATTAGGTGGAACGGAAAATTCAACCAGGATGTGGCGCCGACGCCGAGCAGGATAGCTAGCTCCCATGGCTATTCTTTGAACAGTCGAGCTAAAAGATCGTTTTATCTAAGCTACAAACATGGATTCAAACAAATCAGATCCGACAGATTCATAGTTTCGAATTCAAATATCTTTTGTTGAGACAGTCTTGAGGCGCTTCAAAATTTATGTATAAGTTAGTGGTTGTTAAGTCAAATTTTAACAATTAAGAAACCCTAAAGGAGCGAGCGGCAGTGTCTTAACTCATTTGACCTTTTGCATAGCCCGCGACATGTATTGTGGGTGGAGCTAAAGTGCTTTCTATTAAGAGCGAACTCTTAATAATGAAGTGACTTCAGTAGTTAGTTTTAATAAAATTTTAACCAGAGGATAATGATCTTAAAACATAAAAGGTTTCCGTATGACTATTCTTGACTCTTCTCACTGTTAGGCAATACAACAAAACGTTAACAGTAAAAGACAATACATGAATCTATGTATTTTCAACGTGTAAACAAGGGACGTAAGTAGCAAGATATTAAGTCAAGAGTTATAATTGTTTGATATCTATGAACACGGCAGCAACGTGGTTAATGTAATATGTTTATGACAGTGCTTTGCACACAAGAATTTACCTAAGAAGTAATAAATTATATTTTTGACAGAGCTATCTTCTCTTGCTAACAGACGGGTGGCGTGATGGTACAAAAGTATTCCTACTTTCAAAGTAAATTTAAAAAGGTAAGGTTAAGTGGACTGGTACGAAAAACTTAACCTCGATTCTTAAGATTGGGCCGTAGTCCAAGCGAAATCCTTGACAGAGTTTCATTATCTAGCCTAAAGATTGGGGTCATGATGCATACAAGTGTTCCAAGTTTCATAGCAAATATCCCAAAGGGCTGAATAAATGGATTTTACCAAGTTTCGATGTATTTCTTGGTAAAAGAAATCACTATTCTGAGAAAAACCTCTCAGAGTTATGTGCTCTTGTCTGTTGATGGAGGTAACGATGGTTAATAGGTATTGTTAGTTTCAAAGCTGTATCTCTAAAGGTTATGACAATAAATGAGGTGATTCGGAAAACTAAACCAAAGAGTGACACCAACACAGACGCCGAAGCGAGAAAGATCGCTCCCATATTGTTCCAATAGTCTAACTACGAACGGTAGAGGACAACTTTTAAATGATTCATGAATATGAACTATACTAACTCTGTTCCTTGGTGTTTTGGAAAAGGGACTTCTTTTAAGACTTTCTCCTCCGATATCTATGGTATCTTTAAGTCTGCATGGGATGGAATTATTTACTCAAATCTGGTAAAAGACCACTCAAAGAACAGCCATGCATAGTTAAAACATAGTGCATCAAATCTGCAGGTGGACGGGCAATAAGCTGTCCGAATATTCCACCCTGGACATATGTGTTCACCTGCTCGGGTTGAGGTAATAAAGTTTGTTAAAAACAACTTCCAACAAAACAATCTGAGGACGCGAGAAAAGAAGAAAGGTGTACAAATGTTTTGCATGGTATAATGCCAGCAAAGCCTGCTACAAAACAAGACCAAGATGGCCTTAAATCGCTCACCTGGGACTTATGACAATATGTGACAAAACGTCAACTCTAAACTAGTATCATGAACACAAACATTCTATTTGACCTTGACAAGGCAAACCTTTTGACCAATTTACATGATGATTGGGTTGTAAATGTCACCTGTATGGCATACATAAGGTTTTTGACCGGTTATCTAGTTTTTGACTCGGATTACCCATATTCATACTCGACCTAAATTTCATCAAGACAATCATACTGACAAGTTTCATGAAGATAGAATGAAATATGTAACCTCTATTGCATACACGTGGTTTTTCTAAATTTTTTACCCCGTGACCAAGTTATTGACCCTAGATAACCCATGTTCGAACTCGACCTAGATTGCATCAAGGCAATCATACTGTCAAAGATTCATGAAGGTCCAATGAAAAATGCAACCTCTATTGCATACACCAGGTTTTTCTATGATTTGACCCCGTGACCTAGTGTTTGACCCTACACCACTTATGTTCGAACTCAACCTAGATTTCATCAAAACAATCATACTGACTAATTTTCATGAAGGTCCAATGAAAAATGCAACCTCCATTGCATACACAAGGTTTTTCTATGATTTGACCGGGTGACCTAGTTTTTGACCCTAGATGACCCATTATCGGACTCGACCAAGATTCCTTCAAGGCAATCATACTGACAAAGTTTCATGAAAATACAATGAAAAGTGCGACCTTTACTGCATACACAAGGTTTTTCTTTGATTTGAGTTTGACTTGACCTTGATTTGATTTGACCTAGTTTTTGACTCCAGATGACCCATGTTCGAACTCGTCCTAGCTTTCGTCATTCTGACCAAGTTTCATGCAGATCCAGTGAAAAATGCATAGACAATGTTAAGTGTGGACAGATAGACGACAGACAGACGACGGACATCAGGCGATCACAATATCTCACCTTAGCCCTTTGAGCTAAGGTGTGCTAAAAACTCTATAAAAGCATGTCTGAAGCTCGGTTACTTTGCAAAGCTTGAAAAAAGCCGAGAACCGTTGCAATGACTAACGGACAGTCGGCAAAACTTCCCAAACGGAAAATCAGTGGATTATCCTCAACTGCTTCCCGGTCTGGAAGTGTGTATGTACTAAATTTAGAATTTTTATTCCCATTCGGGAAGCCAAGCGAAACTTTTTTGGGGTTTAGAAAATCGCTCCCCGGAAAAAATGTTAAGATGAAATTAATCTAACATTGGTCTTGTTTAAAAAAAGCGCAAATCTAAATTTACTCCGTTCAGACTTTTCATTACAATTGCCTATTTTTTATTCAATCTTGACACAGAGTTTGAGCAAAATTAAGGATAAAAGTAAACTCAATGATTTCCCGATTTAGAAACCATACTTCCCAATGAGGAAATATTTCTTCACTATATCGTCATGTCTTTGTCTTCATACAATGTACATACATGATATACGCATTTGATGTATATTCTATAAGATCTCGCTGATTTGTTTCTCTATTTGTTTCAATATTATGTTTAGAAAAAACGTGAACTAAAAACGAAAACATTGTCTCTTTGGAAAAAAGGAAAAACGTCCGGTAAAGGTTTTAAATAATATTTCATACTCTATTAGTCCTCGCTGATTCGGTTCTATAAAAATAGTCAGAGGTTAATATATCTATATTCAATATTATGTTTAGAAAAAAAATTAACCAAAACCTAAAACATTGTCTTTTTGAAAAAAAAGGTTTTAAATACGTTTAAGCACATGCAGTATTAGTTTTAAGCTATTTCAACATGTTACTTCCAATTGTCCAACGCACTGCGCCTTTAATAATACCACTTTGAAATAAATGAAAGCCATTAAGTTAAAACAGTTTGCATTTAAACCACAAAAGAGAAAACTTACTAATCAAAACCTGATCGTAAAGAAACATTAAGCTCTTCATTTTACAGTAGTTATGACTTTTTTGTTGAGAACAAAGAAAAACAAAAATACGAAATAACTTAACTTGGCATATATGAATCGTTTCCAACTGACTAACATAATATTCTTACTAACATCTAAGCAAAGAACTCGAGAGTGGAACTGAACTTCTATAAAAGATAACATGAATGATAACATGACAACTTAAAGTGATACATTGTAACATGATACACTTAGAATGATAACATGACACACTTAGAATGATAACATGATACACTTGAAATGAAGACATGAGAAGCTTGCAACGATGACAAGCATTAGCAACATTTACACTACACAAAAGTACAAACATTAAAATACCTTTTCTACGAACAAGTAAACGAGAAAAGACTGAATTGAATACACAATGTAATAATATATCAAAAAGGGTGTCTTGATTAAACAAGTTAACCAGGATGTTTGTAATGCTAACTGAGACAAATGGCGCATGCAACTCACCGCCGATGTTGCGTATTGAAATCGCAGTGATACGGTTCTCGAGTCTCACTGATTAACAACAACGTCTTTATCAAACAGAACAGAGACTCAAGAATAAGTTTCACACGACCAGAAGAGACAAAAACATGAGTTATTGAAGCGTAATGTTCTTTCTTCTACCATACTGAATTTCTAAGTCCTGTTTCATGTAAAGTTTGTGACCTAACAAATTCTGACAATAAGAGGTTGGATAATGGATATGCTTCCCAATTCTTAAACGAAGCAATAAAAATTCCAAAAACATGTATATGATCTTGTATTATTTCACTTAAAAGCTGAATTCTAAGTCGGTTAATTAGGAAGCGAATGTGAAATTATTTTGAAGAGAATCCAGTTGCTTGATGAATTGAAGGAAAAAGAGCATACCTAAATGACTCGCATCCGCAGGGATATGCCCTTAAATTTAAAACTTCCAACTTGAAATTATAAGAATGAAAATAAGAGGACACAACTCTTCGTCACACATTTCATACACAAAAATTAAATAACTGGCATTATTTAGCCACGACACCATATGTCATAACCATTTTTCTTAGGGAAAACGTTGTGATTGAAATTTATATTGCATTTTATTAATCAATCTTTACCACTCAAACATGGAGGCGGATCTTCAACTTCCTTCAGCAAGCAACAGAGAATTGGCTTGATTTGTTTTGCAGACGCAATTCGCGGCGTTAAGCTTGACGCAATACATGTCGCTTATTCTTATTGCTTATTTATACTCGGTGTTTGTCTCGGGTCTCTGTTTAATTCAATATAAAACGTACCTCGACCGTTTTAAACATGTAAAACCCATAGAAATTGAATTTAAACTAAAGGGCACATATTTTCCTTTCTTTTTCTTTTTGGATTTTGTACTCATTCAAATTAAAGATGTTTACTGTTCAACGATAAAAGCCGAGTAAAACCGTTGTCCGAATGAATAATTTTATCGGTTCCCTTATCATGACGTATGAATTGAAGCCTAGAATACCGCTTCTCTTCTCAGTAAGCATTTCAAACATATCTGATTAGAAAGATTAACAGGAAGAAGGTTCTACAGCAAACATGTAAAAAGGGATTTCTTACCAAAAGAGGAACTATAACTAGCGTATCAACTGAAAAAAAGTCAAACAGGCTACATAAAGCAAACCGCATACCAACTGAAGTGTTTCAACACGTACATGAACAAACTTACTGAATGAATCAAAATGAGACGTCCAGACAAACCGCATACATGTACAGAATTTAACAGCACAAGAGGGTCGATAAAGTTAACCATTATCGTTCACATTATCATTATTACATTCGGAAACTAGCAAAATACTATTAACCCAAACAACCTAAATTTCTTCACAATGTCAATCGCACTCATAGATCTCATTGGTCACCGCGATTGACCTACTTTTTGGCAACCAATCAAATTCACTCTTTTGCTAAAACTGACTGGAAATTGCAGTCAGCTGAATCTCTCCTTTTTTGGAAAAGTTACATTTTATTAGGTATAGGCATGGTAGGAGACATGACGAGGTCTCATCCAAGAATACAAGCTAATATAAATGCTCTCATGGACGGACCTTTATAAAATTTGCTTCAAATCACATCAAATAAAAAAACTTCTTCACAAAAGCTTGATGGCATTCAACATCACATACAAATGCAAGCTCCTGCAAAGTATGGACAAGATCAAATAGAAGTTCTTGCCAAGTCTGAACAAGATAACACGGGATTTGCTAAAACATTTTCTCTAAAACTAACTGAAGGACAGACTAATTCCCTCAAATGTACAAATGAACGGATGGACCCTTCAATGAGTAATTGAGCACGATGACAGACAATGAATGGTAGCATGCGTAAGTGCCGGGAATGCTTCCCCAGGCTACACAGCAGGCACATTATGAAAGATTTAAATTTAGCAATCAGACCACAAAGCCTGAATAAATAACATCCAATAAAGGTTAAATAAAGGAGTGTTCTGAATGAAAATAGCATAACAATTTAAACTTACATTTGCATATGAATTATATTTAAATAAAGATCTTATATCCTGCATCACATGAAAACAAGAGCCAAAATGACATGATTAATTCCCAAACAGAGGCAAGCTTTTTATGTTTAAGGTAGCCACATTAAAGTGTCTCTATCAAATGAAAATTCACTGAACTTGAACATGCAGGTATTATGCGCATTTCTGCTTGCTACTGAATCTTCGCATGAAGATTTGATGATTCCAGTCTTTGGTTGTTAAAAAGTAGCGCGGGAACCAAGGAATGTGAGAACGTGATCAGACAGCTTTGACTAAAGAGAATTGTTCTAAAGGTGGCAACATGGATTCGGCACGTCCGTATAATAAGATGAAGAAATGATAAAACAATATTGTCTCGTGACCTTTGAGCCCTTCACGAGATATTGACCAGTCATCTCGATGAGATAACCAAAGTTTCACGAAAACCTTCAAGCCGTTTAGGAGATAGTCACATTTAGTGGCACACTATGACATTGTGCAGCGTTGTTGAAACATTTCTGACATACTATCACAAGCAGATGAATATTTTTTTAAGTTTCAGGGAAATCCTTGAAAGGGTTCAGGAAATAAAGAGCGGACAATCCTTACATATGACCTTGACCATGAGCCAACAAAGCAGGAACACCGGGATCTGCACATCGTCTCGATAAAATAAGCATTTGACCGAGCAGCCAGCAAAGACAGATGGATTAACACATTGTAAATGTGGGATTTACGGCCAATGGTCGTTTTCGATGTTACAATTATACATAGCACTTAATATTACCAAGACAAAATTCTTACTAGAGTAACAAACAGTTATTTGTACCAAAACACACTTAAGGCTTCTAAGATCAAAAGTATAGCTTAATTGCAGACAAAGTGCACATTTTTATCAATAACATTGCAAAAACAAACAAACGTACGCTCTCTGGCAACGCTTTTTTGTGAAGAAGCCACATAAATACGTACACAACAGCTTTCCGAGAGACAGCACGCTCGACTTTTCTCAGTTCCCAATAAAACAAAACTTTTGGCAGTACAAGGCAAAAAAAGAATCTGTGTATTTTCAAAGTGTTAACAAGGACTGTAAGTAGCAAGATAATAAGTTATCTAGCTCAACTGTTTGATACCCCGGCACACTACTGCAACGTTTTGAATTAATACAATAAGTGGTTAATAATATATGTGCATGAAAGTACCACTTGCACACAAGTCTTTAACTAGGAATTTCTAAGTACAATAAAAAATATGTTTGATCTTATCTATTCTTGCTTACAGATGGGTGTCATGATGGTACACATGTATTCGAACTTTCAAAGTATATCAAATAGAATATCGAAGGGTTAAGTCAGTAAGTGGACTGATACGAAAAACGAGATTCAAAGCCGAAAAGGGCCATAATTTAAAAGAAATCCTTGACACAGTTAAGTTACGTTCTTAAGTCAAAAAGTGGGCTGGTATAAACATAACCCAGATTCGAAGTCATTAAAAGGCCTTAATATTGAAAAAAAATCATTGAAAGAGTTACATTCCCTTACCTACAGATGGGGGCCATGGTGCAAAAACGTATTCCAAGTTTAACAGCAATATCTAAAAGGGTTGAGTTCAACAAGTGGATTTTACTCAGATTCAATGTATTTTCTATGTCAAAACGGGCTAATAATTCTTACAAACAAACACCTTCGCAGAGTTCTGTTATCTTGTCTGTTGATGGAAGAAATGATGGTAAGTATTGTAAGTTTCATATGTTATGGTAATGAAGAAAAGTACGGGGGTACGGACAACTAAACCAAGATGCGACGCCTACACAAATGCCGACGCGAGTAGGATACCTCCCCTTTTCTTCGAAAAGTCAAGCTGAAAATGCATTATATCATGTCAACACTGTTTTAGAGTACATAGAACACAGTTGTAGCAGTATTCTATCAGTAAATGTTTTTTTCTATTTTTATCGAGTTTAAAGTGATAATAGGAATTTGAATAAACATGTATAGCAACAAAAAGTTCTAAACGTGGATAATTGTTACCCCTAGCAATGAATTGGGTACTTAATGGCACTGTATTTGACCACTGACTATCAATGAACTAGCTGTGTGTTCAGTAGAACACTTGTGTCGCCCACTTACACTTTGTCACAATAACCAATAATTTCATGACAAAATCTAAGTACAAAAAGGGCCATCGACATCAACAAATGGCGACATCACGACTTTTTTGTCATAATCAATACAATTTGAAAGTTTGATGAAGAAATCTTAAGAAATGGCAAAGTTATAGCCAACGTTAAGTTTTTGTGACGGACTGCCCGACAGACAAAGCTATCCCTCTGTATCGCCTTTTCTCCGAAAGGGTGACTTATAAAAGAAAGCAAGAGCATCTAGCTGGGAATCTAAAACCACAAAATCTCTGTGCATCTGTCACCATTATTGCGTACTAGGTTAACAATAACCTCTTCCAGTGAAACACTAATACGGCTACCTGAAAGAAGGATAGGTCAAGTGCAAGGTAAGTGAACAAGGAGGGTCAACATTCTGTTTCCTTCTCGGTTATGAAGTATGGGGATTCAAGATCGTGATACCTTGATGGTGCTGACTCAGGTTCACTGTAAAATGAAAATGCGACTGACATGGAATAGAATACAGTAACAAAAAACTCGAAGAAAACATTAAAGACAAAATATCCTACTGTTAGATTTCTACCTTTTTGAACATTTTTTTTTACCTTTGACTTTGTCCAGTGTGTTTCACATTGGTACAGTACTGTAAAAATAATTGCATGGGGTATAATTACTAGAGGACCAGAAGGGCCATTGTCGCTCCACTTGACTTACTGTCCCCAGACTGTTTTGAGTAAGTTTTGTGTAAATCTTTTTGAAAATTTACTTGTTATCAAAGTTTAAAAATAATTGACTGTAGAAAGAGTGGCAACTTTCTGAGCAAGTGTTGGCAACCTTCTGAGCAAGTGTTGTGAAAATCTATTAGAAAATGTAACCTGTAAAGTGTTATCAAGGTTTCACAATAATTTGCTGTAGCATGGTTGGGTTTCAATCAGGGTGGCTCAATTTCTATGTAGATCATCTACAGGCTGCTGGCAACCTTTTAAGCAAGTTTTGTGAAAATATAATTGAAAATGTGACCTGTAGAGTGTTATCAAGTTTTTACAATAATCACCAGTAGCACAGTTGGTATTTGCACAGTGTGGCTCAATTTCTACACAGATCATCGACAGGTTGCACGCATTTTGAGAAAATATATTGGAAAATGTGACCTGTAGAGTGTTATCAAGGAAAAGTTAATGGACAGATGGTTGACAGACAAACCACCATCACATATGCTCTGATAGACTTTGTCCAGTAGAGCTAAAAAGCACTGCAATATTTACAATATTCTAGTTCCCTATTTATTTATTGGAAACATTTTACATGTCAAAACTAAGTGTTACCTTGACCCTGTGCCCAAAAACAATATGGGTCATCCAATGGTCACAACCAACCTTCTTACCATGTTAGAAAATTCTAGGCCTATGTATTGTCAAGATAACCATTTGTTGTCAAGTAAGTGATCGATGGGATTAAGGGATAGGACGGACAGATAAAGAAGTGGAACATGATTGTCCTACATTGCTGACACCTGAAATCCACTGCAGGTTTGTCTACATTTCTTGAGCTGAACAATCTTGGAGAAGAGCTACATAACAATCACTCCTACAGGTGAAATTATATTTAAATGTGACCAACAATTTCCACAAAGAAGTATTTTAAAGTTTACATTATAGCCATATAGGGAAAATTAGCTCATGTTGAACACACTAGGTAGAGGATCCCACAAACATCATTCATATGTAATAATTTTGAAATAAGTGATTTTTGAGAAGAAAACATTTGAAGTTCTATGCAAATATGAAAGTTTGCACATCTTGATCCATGCTATGAGAAAAGAATTGCAGCCTAACATTAATGGATTTAATTAAACATGTATATTCCCATTTATCAGCAAAAGAAACGACAAATATCCTCAAACATACTTTGCTTGATTTTAATACTTATCAAAAATAAGTAACTTTCAAGCTCTTTCAGTATTTTGATTCTGCTCACAAAAACAGTTATGTTTGTCTTAAAGGCAGACCATCATAATTATCTTAAAGGCCCACCATCATATCTTAAAGGCCCACCATCATATCTTAAAGGCCAACCATCATGTCTTAAAGGCCCACCATTTTGCCTTTAAAGGCACAATGGGACTTTAAACAGAATGTATTTACATATATATGTGAACGGCAACACATGAAAAAGGGCCTTCAGACCAAATATTCATCAGCTTTTTTATATATTTTGAACATAATGGTATTGGATATCAAAATTTGAATTGTACATCAAAACTGATGTTAATTGTGAAGTAATATTTTACCAATTATCTAACAGTATCACATACATTTGATGACAAAACTATTTACCTTTTCATTACATGTAATATAAAGTGAATATTTATGTGAGCTTTCCACAATGTGCTTTTTTCAATAATTACCTCCAAAATTAGTAAAAAGAATAGTTTTGAATCACTGTTGCCATGGCAACAGTCCTATAGAATTTGGTAACTAAATCAATATTTCTTTACACTACAGGAAAAAGTACATGTTATGACTAACAAGTTTTAACTAATTGATTTTTTTGTTTGAAAAGGGCGACTAAAATGTCATTTTTACGATTTCTGTTACTGTAGTAGGGCACTTTAAAAAAAAAAGGCTAATTTTTTAAAAGTCCTCTAATTCTTTAAATATGAACAGCAATTTTGATGTTTTAGCAGTAATATATGAATAACAACCAGACACTTGCAACTACTTTATATTTCTCTTGATTGCAATTTATCCAGGGTTAAGAGACCACCTGTCTTAAGATATCACAATTTCAGCTTTCCCCTGTGTGGTCGCTTAAGACAGGTTTAACTGTTTAACTGTATGACTGTAAATTGGATAAATAATTTAACAATACCTGAGCATACAGACTTATTCTCGAATTTTGAAATTTTCTTTCGCGAGATTTTTTAATTTAAGCCGTGGGAAATTCACGAAAGTAGCGACAAATTCAATCATCGCTCAATCATCGCAAATATTACGCAATTTACAGTACGGTAATATATTTATGTTACGATCTTAAAAATGGTTTTCCTCACCTTGAAGACTTTTCTAATGTTTCCACTTTACTTTTCAAATTTGCAAGACTGGAGTCATATTTGTTAAAGAAGTCCATTCCAGAACTTTGGCTTCCATTTGAAACTTTAGTGTCACTTTCACTTCCTCTTTTGGCGCTCTGACTTCCATCGTAACAAGCACCAGATGTAACCTGACTGCCCGAGGTAGAAAAGTCACTGTTTGACCTTGACCTTACTTCATCGGAAGAAAGTAGTTCCCAGTCATCTTGCACCATGTAACTGTTATCATTAGTAACTGGTATGTATAAATACTCGCGTAGAAACAAACTGTCGTTAGTCCATAACTTGTTCTCTCTTTTGATTTGTTCAACCTAAAAATACATAGAAATCTAATAAAATATTTTGTTACAAAAGGTGTTCAAAGTCATTGCCGATTATGTTATTTAAAACAACTTGTTCTCAAATTCTCAGCCAAATATTTGGTAAGGTTTAAATCTTCTCAGACTTTAGTAAAAAAATAAAGTTCATCAAAATGTATGAAAATAACATATTTTAGAATATATTGTCATATAAAAAGGTTCAAGTATAAATTCCTGTCACGTATATCTGTAGATTTGAAATAATACGCTCCCAAATAATAAACCGTTGCAAACGCTTATATAAATAAATGAAATTCCAATATAAACATATAGTGTAGCGGTGCCGTAAAACCAGCATTTTCAATCGATTTTTGCAAATTCCTGCCTAGATTTTCTCTTCTATTGTTGATTCTAGCCTTTAGTTTTATATTTATGAATAAGTATGTCATTTTTGAAAAAAAAAATTTTTTAACGGAAACTGAGAGCGAGCAGCTTTTATGAAAATTTTGGCATCATATGTAATTTAAAAGTTTCTTTCAGAAACACCCTTAAAAGGCCACCCTCACTTTTGGTGTAACACTCACTTTTAGGGGTGTCACGTTTACACGTGTACACGGAAGCGTTTCGATTAGCAGAGCTTAACGTTTAGTAAAATGGGTATCCGTTTACACGTAAAATAACACATACAACAGCTTAGTTAGTAACATCTACCTTATTATTGAACCGGACTACGTACTATAACTTATATAAGTCACATGATTGAAAATATATGTATTAT
>JAUMHA010248815.1:2486-15317 GCA_032359765.1 Saxidomus gigantea | reverse complement strand
AAATGGTTAGGATTTCCTGCTTTCTGAACTGCTGATATACATTCAAAATACCTCCAGCATAGGTTCCCCCACTCTAGATATAGAGTGGGGGGGTCCTATGCTTACGGTATTTTGAATATCAGATGTTCAGAAAGCAGAAAAACCTTACCATTTTGATATGCCTCTGCCAAAACATAATTTTATCCCTGTTGAATAGAAACAAGATGTTGAATTTTTCTATTGTAATAAATAGTTTTCTATTAATAAGTATTTTTTAAAGATGAAAAGCACATAATTTCGTAATTATGAAATAAGAATGTTCACAAGTTCAATTATATCTCACTGATAATTTATTTCAGGATGGAAATGCTCTCGTTACAAAATTATACTCAACCATACCTCTGCATGAAGAAAGGCTGGTTGTGAAACTATGTCAAATAACAAAGAACTGGAAAAGAAAGCAAATGGTAAATTTATTCACAGACCTACATGACATTGTGTATATAATAATGGTAAATAAAAAGAAAAATTAATATCACTGTATGAGATTTGGAGATTTCTATTTGTATTTGCCAACCGTTTCACTTCGGCATGATCAGGGTAAATTATAGAGCATACATAATGGCAGTTGCTTGGTAGGGCTCTCAGGAATACATGAGAGTTTCACTGATATCAGAACGTCATAAAACGTCAATTTGACCATTTGAGTCGCATGACATTCCAGTTTGTGATGTCATATAGTTTTGTGCACTTGTAGCATCTCTCAGTTAAATTTTCATTTTGTTTAGTTTTTTAGACATTAACCATTTTGTCCAGGATTTCTCCACTTCTAATTATGAGTAAGATAAAATCGTATGACATGTTCAGTAGTTGAAAAAAGCATGAGAAATCAATCTGGATTGGCTATCTAGCCATTTCCTATTATGTAAACCCAGTTTTCTGTTGAGTTTTTGGAAGCCAGACTTCTAGTTTTGCTCTAATTTTTTATTTGTTTTAATTGTCATAAGTAACATGCCATAAAAAAGGACTTATGACTGTTTAGCATTGAACTCTCAAATATTACTAGCATTGTTGATATGTCTTCAAATATTATGCTGTGTGGATATATCCATTTAGGATAAAGAATTGTTGCTTAATTGGTGATTCTTTGTGTTTTCTGCACAACAATTTCTTGCCCTGTTTTTTATTCCTTAACTTCACTTAAGTATGATGCAACTCATGTGTACTTGTCAGGGCATATTTACCTTCTATTTTTGTAGCCATTTTTTCTCCCCCAAATGCTTTTAAAATTCCCCATCCACATCAAAAGTAAAAGTTTTATCAACATTTAAATCAAATTTATCATTTTTACATTGATGTTTGCCATGTAAACTATTTTTAAAGACATTTTTTGTATCATAAAAGATGAATTGCTTTATTCAATAAATTCAGTAATGTTTTGCCCGATTTCTTCAAGAAAATATTGAAAAATCACTTAACATTTTCCCCACACAAAGGGCACCAGTTGCTTCCCCAAAAGGGCTGAAAATGCCATGCTTGTATTTTATGTTCAATTCATTAAAGTCCTGAACTCTGTAAGTTTTTTTATGAACTACCAACCCATTTCTTAATTCATTGTCTGCAACATATGTGTGACTCCTCTTTTTCTTTATTCATCAAATGGTGAGTAATGGAATGGATGGACTGTGGGATATTTTTTTGTAACAGGCTGTGTTATTGACACGACGTCAGATGTCAGGTGATTTCAGTTGGAATTGAACATTTAATACCTATTACAAATTAATGCATGTGGGGAAGTTTGAATGGATTCTTATGTAATAAAATACCCCAGAATCAAGAAAGTGGAGAAATTATTGTATCACTGACTGGCATCATGTTTTGTTAATAGACAAAAATTAAATACATGTATGTAGACGATGTAGTCAATGGTCAAATAAACAGCACAATATTTATTATACAATATTCTTGTATTTGATTTTATTTTTTACATTTTGTCAGTTACATCTGAGAGATCCATGTATTGCTACAGTTACAGACTACATGATAAAGGCAGTAGAGAGGTGTCAGTCGTGGGCCACACCTGATATACTGAGAGCTTTAGCCTCTGTTCTGTATGAGAATGTTGACAGAGTCGAGATGGTAAATTTCTTTTTTCTCAGAACAGCTTGTTTTATGTACATATTGATTTCTAAGATTTTAAGGTTACAGCTGATTACTTTGTCAAAAAGAATTCAATTGATAGCCTGTTGAGAAACAACCAGATCCTTAGCCCCCCCCCCCCCCAAAAAAAAATCGTAAAAAATGTGAAGCTCTTTTCTAACATATGAATTATGATTTATGAATGCATACTGAAGTCTTCATAGTAAGACCTTCTTGTGGTCCTAAATTTTACTGAAAATACAGTAGTGATATATCTCCATATAAAACTACTCCAGATTTAGCAACACATTTTCTGGGACTGATTTTATTCCTTCTTTATTGAATATGAAAATTCTATATTGATATTACATACTCCAGATATAAGGAACAAAATATGGTCCCAAAAAATTTGCTGTATATGGAGTTTACTGAAGTTTTACCATATGTTGAGGTGTCCATTGAAAATCTTATGTGACAGTGATTTGAATCAGCAAGTAAAATGCATTCCAGTGATATAATATGAAATAGCAAGTAAAATGCATCACAGTGCTATAATATGAAATAGCAAGTAAAATGCATCACAGTAATATAATATGAAATAGCAAGTAAAATGCATCACAGTGATATAATATGAAATAGCTAGTAAAATTTAAATGCATCACAGTGATATGCTAGGAAATAGCAAGTTAAATGCATCACAGTGATCTAATATGAAATAGCAAGTAAAATTTAAATGCATCACAGTGATATGCTAGGAAATAGCAAGTTAAATGCATCACAGCGATCTAATATGAAATAGCAAGTAAAATGCATCCCAGTGATATGCTATGAAATAGCAAGTTAAATGCATATTGTTCTTGCAGTTCCATGATAGATTGCTTGGGAAACAAGGCATACTTGTACAGCTGATCAACAACCAGGTCACAGATGCTGACACTCTCAAGGAGGCTGTACTCTGTGTGGAATGTCTCACTCTTAAGTAAGTTCTAGAAGGAAATGGCACTTGCATTTATTATAGTTCTGTCCCAAATCAGTTGGCCATGATGGTCACGTAATTAGTTCATTGTCTCAGTAGAGAGGAACTGGCTTAAAGTCAATGTCAAGCCATTTGAGATAGATCTTGAGGCAAGACATTTTATGCTGCTAGTGTCTCAGTTCCCAAAGAATGGATACCACTGTACCACTGAGCTATGCTAGAGAGACTAGAACTGTCAAGGCAGCAAGTAACATTTGATGAGTGGAATGTTTACTGACAATACTGTCACTTAGAATGTTATATTCTCAATATGTTACGTTTCTACGTAACCCTGTGTTAACTGTTTTTCAGTTATTTTACATGCCAGCATTTTACTTAACCCTTGTTTCTGAAAAGAAACCGAACTAGAACCATATTCTCTGTAAAAAAAATGACAACTTTCTCACATGAAGAGACATGGCCCGTAGCAGGGCTCCAACCCTTGACACTCCATCAATGAGAGGTTGGTTGTAGTGATTCTCAAGTAAGCCCGGAGCTGAAATAGAGTACCGATAGATTTTTTGAAAATATTGAATGGTTTTACAGTTGATCTTCTGTATTATAGATTGTTAGGTAAATTTACCTTAGACAGAATAAATACAATGTACATGTTTGTCTAAAGATTGTTGAATAGGATCTTTCAGAGAACAGTAATTGTTTCCCATGAAGATTTTACTAGTCTTATTGTGTTTTAACAGACCATCAGGTGTTGGGTACCTATCCGTGGAGCATGTTTATGTGTGTTTTGATCTATTCTGTATGCTGTTACACAAAATGCCCACAACAAACCTTGAGCAGATTTCACAGTGCAAGGTAGGTGTTGCCTGACTGATGGATGTTGTCTAGTCTCTGAAACAGACAAGCTATAACTTATGAAAACATGACTTTGTTGATTACAATATCCTTCAGATTAGTCCTTAAGACTAAAGTATGCTTGACAAACATTTCATGATTTTACAGCAGGCAGACATATTCACGAACTTTTGAATTCGCAAGAGAAGAATTTCTCTTACAGTAAATCTACGTCAAATGAATCTTTTATGAGATTTTTAAATTAGCGAATTTGGGAATTTGAAAAAATAGTAAAACTTTAATCATCTTGTCATGACTAATACCCAATTTAAAATATATAATATTGCTAGTTTCTTTTTGTTGTGCAATGTATCCAAATTTATTTAAGTTCCATGAATAAAAAAGTTTCCAAAATGATCTACAAGCTAATAATAAGCTGTTACTTCAAATGAGTATAAAAAATCCTTTACGGAAGTTGAGCTGAATTTTTATGGACAGTTGTATTAATTGTTTTAGGTGCAGATAAACTGTCTATGTGGAATCCAAAACTTGATACAGATGACAAAAGTAGTCCCACTGGACAAACTTGGTGTGATGCTTGCAGCTATTAGGGTACTTATTATTCTTTCTCTCTCTTTGTTACACATGTACACCTGTCCTAACAAAAATATAATACTTAATAGTAAGTTTTCTGTAAGTCATAAAAAATTATGTAACATTTATACATGTACTTAGAAGTCATATCATCATTTAAAGGGACAACATTATGTGTTCTATGAACAGTAGCATGGTCCTTACATTTTCAAGTTTGTTCGCTGCTTTCCATATTCGTACCCCAGCCTCTACAGCCAATGTAGAACATGTACATCAATCAATGCTTCATTTGTGGTAACTGCAAAAAATGTGCTTCCTATTTATTGGTCAATATTCATTGTGTAATACTTAGAACTATATCTGGTACCAGTGCTCCAGCTATGACTTAACAAATGTAGGGTGCTGTTGGAAAAGGGGCACTTGAGAGTAATTCATGAACATTCCATTTATATTGTATTCTTTGGTTTATTTGACATTTGATTTAAACTGCTCTTTTTATTTCAGGCATACATGTTCTACGGGTTATACACACAGCCGTTGATTATACCTGAGAGCCTGGATCCCTCCCCGCTGATCAAGATTGACTTGCCAGTGCTTGGCAAAATGGCAGAAACGCCCCACAAGAAAACTGCTGAGAAGCAAGATGAAAGTGCAGGTAAGTTTACAACAGGGTAAAAAAGTATTTAAAAAAAAGGGTTTGTAACAGGGTTCTCGTGTTCAGAAAATAGTTAATCAAGTGATGGTTAGTCATGCTCTAAGTGTAAAGTGAATCAGCTCTAGTAATATGTCACATGACTGCTCTATTTATAGAGCATACTTGAAACCAGTGTACACTGTATTTTGCTTGAGGTTTGGTGAGTAAAAATCAGCTCTTCAGTGATGAAGGTACAAAGACAACTTCAGTATTCTCTATCGTCACTACAACCCTGTAACAAACAGCTAGTCATGAATTTGTATAGGTGGGTTTTATTGATATTTTACATAATATTGTGAATGATACCCATATACTATAGCCACAACGATTACGATTGAGAAAAAGCTGATATTTATTTCTTACAGTATTTTTCAAAATATGCATGAATTTTTTATACAAAATTCTGCTTTTGTCAGTTACCGATAGAAGTTATTTAATTGCTACATAGTAAGCATGGACTGCATATGTTTAGTACATCATGGCATATATTTCACTTTAAAATACTCAGAATTTCTATTTTTAGGATCAAAGAAATCCAAGAGAAAAACTAAGAAAAAAGCAGGCAAACAGGAAGGAAAACAGAACAGTAAACAAGAGGATGGTTCCCATGGAGATGACCTTGACTTATCAGAACGGTCATTTGGAGGAGGTGCTGTGGCTATGGGTATGGAGGCAGATATGTCAAGCTACACCCCATGGTCAAAGATTTGTAGCTCAGAATCTGAATGGTCAGATACAGAAGGAGGTCAAGGGTCAAGATTAAGGTCAAACTGCACCAAAGTTAGACAGTGTTCTTTAAGCTGTTTTTACTGGATAATAAAAGTGAGTCTGTGTTTTTGCTACTTAGTTTATGCCTCAGAAAGTACCTGTTGAGCAAAGACAAGCTTAAGATTTTTTTGGTCATTTTTGACCCTGTTTAAATTGCAAGAAGTTAAATTAAGTTTATATCACCTTTTTATTGCAGTCATGTTTTAGTTATAGCCACCTTATTTCCTTTCTTTTGGTTTCATTCTGAAAGGAACCTAACACTTTACTATTGTATTTTTGGTCAATTTATCATTATAGTACATGTACACCCAAACTCATAAATAAAGATTGTTCATATTTATTGTCCTATCTATGTATTAAGTGTATTATAGCTTGCCAGAGTACTGTAAATTGGTTAATACAATCATGCGATGATCTAATTTTCATGAATTTCACACTTTGCTAATTAAGTAATCTAGCGAAAAAATTCATTTTCACATAGATTAACTAATAGAAAATTACCTTTCCAGGAATAGAAAATTCACAAAAATGATTATCTGCTGATTCATCATGAAAATTTTGTCACTAAAATCACTCAATTTACAGCATTGATTGTTAATTTGATTTTCATTTTGTAGATTACCGATAAAAAAGTGATGTTCAGCTTCTGGTCTTCTTTTATCCCGGATTTCCAGACTGCTTCAAACATGGCCAGCACTCAGACTTTGTTTTCCATCATACTTAAAGATCCCTCTCCAAAGGTTTGTTATAGAAGTTTACATACTGTCAAACCTGTGTTAAGCACCATCTCCAAATAAAGACCACCCTGTGAATAATAACCAGCAGAGGGATGACAGTGCACTATTTATCTATGGTAGACACACACCTTTAAATACAGACCACCTGCACACAAAGACCACATTTGTAGCTTCCCAATAGAGATTTTTTTCACAGGTTTGACTGTATTTGCATCACACATTTATAAATAAACACAAAAAGTGTGTTAATAGTTCATCAAAACCCAAAGGTGTATAACAATTGGTGTCCAGCTGTGCAACAGAGCGTGAAGCAGACCTCCAAAGTATGCATCATAATTATTATAGTCTTAAATGGAATAGAGGTAGGAAAAAGAATTATAACTCGAGAAACTGTTGACTCTGACCCAACTGTTGGCTTGTGATTCTGCATGTGTGACCAGTGCAGATCATGATCAGTCAGTGTGTACATTTGGGCCATCTGAGGGTTATCTGCACTGTTCTGTAGAAGTTACTCTTGTTCCGGTACACTGCATCAGTCTGACATGGGCAAAACATGAATATTAATAGGTGCGAAAATTGATTGGTTTACAGTTATGTTTTTACATCACATGTGTGTTTCAGTGTAGAATGGGAGCCCTAGCAGCCTTGTCTGTGCTTGTAGATGGTACGAAAGTCTTGCTTACTGCTGCAGAGGACAGGTGAGATTCTGAATTATTTTCTGGAGAACTACAAGAAGTTACAGAAGTGTCCATCTTGATATTTTTCAGACCTTGTAATTGCTAATTAGCATAGGTAGCAAAATATTCCTTCTTTATATTCCATGAGTACAAAGTAGTTTTATGTCGGAGCTTTCAAAAGATTTTCAGTCTTTTCTCAAACTTGTGTTTTCTAGGGACCTGAGGGTACCAAAACTAGTGTATTAAAAAACTTCCAGATTTTATCTATAAGAAAGCAGCTGTATGATTCCATTATTCTCTATTTAAAGATTTTGTTAGTACATATTCATACATTCCTGCATTCATCAAAACATTATTTCTCTGCTTTCTTACAATTGAGTGCTCTCCCTTTGATGGTTTACATTGTACCGGTAGTCATTTGGTAACATGCATTTCATCCCATTAGAACCACATGTATTTATTGATCCAGTTTTCCTCAAACTTAGAAACAGTACCTCTTTATGTACAAATCAAGTTCAGTGAAATGATATAAATTCTTCAGACCATGTTGACATTTTTTTGCTTTTCCTAGACGTCACTGATATTTTCATACATACAAATGATTGATATAGTATAGTAGTGTTCTAGTACCACTACAGAGAAGCTGACAGTAGCCAACATGCAATGTCACTTATATATTTTCATGTTTCTTTGTACCTTAATTAGGCTTTGCTGTCAGAACATTGAAGAAAAACTATTAGGTAGGTTTGTATGGAATTTTGCTAGAATAAGCAACAATGATTTCTGTATTTGTTCCAGTGATGACAGTAAGACTGCAACATTCACACCCTTCTCTGTGATACTGGGATCTACCTTGAAGGAGATACACAGATGTTTGCTTCTAGCCATGATCTCCGAGAATTACCCAATTACATTGACTCAACTCATTAAGGTAAGAGGCATCGGGTTACTATGTAATCGAGAACATGACTGAATAGAGTTAGTCACCAAGAACTACCTGTCATTGACAATTTGAAAACATCATGTTCAACTTGGTGAAATGGCAATGTTTTCCTCTCAGTTTCATTTAGGATAGTCATTTTATTGCTAAAAAAGTGTTACCCTTTACTTGGACTGGCCTCTGTGGTTGAGTGGCTAAGTGACTGACAGGAAATCAGTATGCCTTAACCTTGAGGGAGGGTGATGGGTTCAAGCCCTGCTGTAGAGGCTGACTCTGTATTTGAGAAAGTTGACAGCTTCTTACAGAGGATGGGTGTAAAGGACTGATCCTTCGTGAAATAATGGTTAGGTAGCTTCCTGCCTGATATTTTGTTGAACCTCCTGCACTGCCCCACTCCACCCCAATTGGTTTTTTACCCTGACTGAGAGAAATAGTTTTGCTTATTGACCATTGTAAACAATTTTCTAGCTAGCAGCATTTATGCACACTAATCTTATATTGTATGCTATTGTATTTTTACAGTGTTTTGAAATATCAATTGTATCTGAATACAATGTACATATATATTGTATGTTTTTCACTTGTAGTGTTTTGGAACAGTCATTGCCAATGTACCGTACCACAGATTGAGGCCAGGCTTGCTAAGCAGGATAGTAAAACAAGTTAAACATTTCATTAACCACAGAGGTAAGTCAAACATCAGTCGCAGAGGAAAGTCGAACATCAACAAAAGAGATAAGTTAGCCATGCACTTGGCCAAAAGCATTGCCTTTATATAGTCTATATACATTCAAGCTGCAGCTTGTACCTTGACTGTTGCCTTTTCTCGTTGGAGGAGTCATTCTTCTGCATGTAAGTGTAGCTGTTTGTGTGTGCTGCGTTTTGATATTGTATAGGGATTACTATATATATTTTGTGTGTACATGACTGTATATTTCATTTGAAGATTTGATAATATAACCATGAATATTTGGTTGCTGTCTGAAATGCTTTGTTCAACATACACATACAATCATTCTTGCCCACCAAGAGATTCATAATGTTAGATACTTTCATGTTTGTCTGAGATCTGTGCAAAATAACGGTGTTTGAGGATGATGAGAAATTATAGTAGAGGTCTACAGACTTGAAGTTGTAGAATAATGATAATATAATTATGCTCGTCTTTCTTGTGCTTACCTACCTTGTCTCAAAGATTTTAATCAGCAAAATGCCTCTTGTCTGGTAAAAGTTTCAACCTGTCATGATATCTTTACATTGTACAATAAGTCATGATAATGATTTATTTCAGATCCAAATGTACGAGTTGCTTGCCTAACATGTCTCGGATCTGTGGCTGGTATTCAGCCTCCTCTTATGGAAGTCTGCCATATTATTCAGCCATCAAGACCCCCTATTTCAGCAAGGCAACCAGTTGCCATGGAAACAGATCCTTCTAACCTATCAAAGTCCAAAGACTCGGAATCTGGTTTACAAATAACAAATCCTGCAACAAGAGACTTTGATTCAGGCTTTAGCAACAGTCCAAATATTCACTCCCCTGGAGCTCTTCAATCAGGAGGTAATGGTGAAGAGATATCAGGGGGGTCAACTCCGAAGAGAGATACAGCAAGTTCTTCTGGTATACAGACTCCTGTGTTTTCTGACCAGCATCTGCAGGCTTATTCGAAAGATATTTCCTGGGTAGTAAAGTTGTGTATGAAGAATATATTACCTCAGAGCAGCCCAGAGACGGTGTTTGGAACAGAGGAGCCTTACACTGAACCCTTACCTGTTCGGCTTGAATCTCTACAGGTTCTTGCAAACCTTACAAAAGGATATTTTGCAATAATAAGGTGAGCAAAAAGTATTTAAACTATTTACTAGAACTACACACAAAACAATTACATTATTCATGTAAATGTTCCAAATTACTTCCTTTTCAGTTCAATGCATCAGTTTTAAGCAAACATTTAAAAATACAAGTGAAAATAATGCACTTGCATGTTGTTTTTTTCATGTTCATTAAACCTGAATAAAAGTTTAATTAATTTTTTTTCCAGAAATTGTGTTCCACTTTTACAAGAACTTGTACATAAATGTTTCTGTGATAAAGATCCTGTGATAAAACTCCATACTGCAAAGGTAAGTTTACATACATTAATAAACTGTATTTTAAAGTTGTATATATTAATTACAAATTTAAAAATGAACCTATACCATTTATAAAATTAAGTTCTTTTTTGTAAGTTTAGATACATTAATAGACCGTGTTTGGCCCTTGGACTTATTTTAAAGTCGTCCATATTAATTACTAATTTTTAAAATGAAGTTAAGATCTATACCATTTATAAAATTTAGGAGTGTTTTAAATAAGTTATTTATGGACATAAAATATGTGTTTACGAAACATTTTGGGTCATGCTCATGTTTACGAAACATTTTGGGTCATGCTCATGTTTTATATTATTGTTTTTAATGTGCTAATTATAACATTCTTCTACAGTTGTTAGATGAATTTACTCAAGTTTTACTTCAAGATGTGATAAACACGGAGTCTGAGAAGCCACCAATAGACAAACTTGATAAACAACAGGTAATTTTCTTTTCTTTTGGCAGTATTTTGTGAGACAATAAAGACCTTGGTTAAGGAAATGATTTAAAGTTCCATAGTCACTGTGTGCATTTCTAAGGTCATTCTAAAGTCACCTTGTTTCTGATTAGTTGAGTCTTTTGAATTTGTGACTATTAACCCATTTCACCTTGATTTTTACAATGGGATCTTCTAACTTCTAATTCAGGCAAGTCTATTTCTTTATATAGGGATGATTTGCAGACTTGTGACCCAAAAGGCTAACAACTTAATCCTGATCACACGAAATTGCATATATTTTAATAGATTCTAGGCACAAATGGGTTAAAAACCACATATAACCCCATAAGGGTCTCAAAATTGTAATATTTGTAATGATCACATCTAAACACAAGGTTAGAATATTGTTTAACCATTTAGTAACTATACCTGTACATTTGGGACAGTACATGTACATGTATATTTGGTTTTTTAATGATTGCAAACAATTTCAACAACTCTGGATTATTCGGGTGCAAACATTCTGCAACCATTAAAAACCCTTATAGTCCTTAGTAAATATCAGATGTAAAACACAAGGGTTGACTGCAAAACTGCAGAAACTTATATGAAATAATGAAGGACTTACAACAGTTTTGTGGGCAACCATAATTTACAGTAAAGCCCTTGTTTGAAGGTATATGTAGAATAATCATTCCCTATCTTTACTCCCTGGTAATTCACTTTATTTTGATTTTCAGGTCTTAGAATTTTGGATGTCATTATTGAATGGACCTATACAGGAGATTCTGCAGAACCCATGTCATGGATCAGTGAGAGCTACAACATGTGACTGTATTGCTAACATTGGAGATCCTATATTCACTATGCTACCAGTTAGTGTGATTTTCTCTTCATAGCTAACATACCTGTAGTAGATATCATTTATTCTCTGGTGTTGAAAGTTAGTGTTCATTAAAACTTAATACCTGAAACTTGCTTGTTTTCAGTTTACCAATATTGGAGTATTATTGTACTGGAGATCTAGAACTTGATAAGACAAGCAGGGAGAATCCCTGGAACCAATATGCCTCAAAATTACTTGTCAACATTTTTTAAGTTTATATAATGCCTTGATATTTATAAGAAATTGAATTAAACTCTTTGATTGTTTGTTACAGTTGGACAAGCGGATAATGTGCCTCACTGTGGTGTTAGGTCTTACCAGTGATGATGACCGTTTCATTAGGGCGTCTGCCATCAGAACTCTGGGAGTGTACGTCCTCTACAGAAGTCTCAGAGAGGTTTGTTGTACAGTACAGTACCACTTTTAGGGAGTACACTGGAGTCACCCTGTTGGTTGTGTTTGTTGGGAGATCTAGTTTTATGGTTTCTGATCAATAAATTTTGAAAGATTGCATGGATCAGGGGCATCCATATCTTATGTAGACATTTCTAGTTATGTTTATTGTTTTGTCAAAATTACTGTAACATAAGCCTGAGTAAATACTAGAGTTGTAAATACTGTAAGTTGGGTAATACTGGCGATGATTTAATTTTCGCTATTTTCATTAATTTCCCACTTTGGTAATTTAAAAATATCATGGAAGATTAATGCACACAGATTGACTATAATAGGAGAATTCTCCTTTCACAAATTTAAAATTCGGGAAAAGGTCAGTCTGCTCACAAATCGCCTGAGTATCATTGCGCAAAAATTACCCAATTTACAATGCATAGTGCAATCCTGAGGCAGCTTTAGCTTGTGTTAGTGGATCATACCTGGTTTTGTCATTGTTTATGCTGTTTGTTACATTGGTGGTTATCTTGACATCACCTTTTTAATCATTCAGTGTATATACTTAACAATGAATAGTTGTATTTCACAAACTAAGTAGGTATTGAATGAATATACTGTGTCACATGGTAAATTTCCACAAATAGC
>JAUMHA010248814.1:16709-28966 GCA_032359765.1 Saxidomus gigantea | reverse complement strand
TAATAATAATAATAATAATAATAAATTCTTTATTTCCAGAAGGTAACACAAATAGACATTAATACGAAATCGTACATGTATCACATTATTTCACATTATGGTGAGAATGATTAACACTGACAATTAAGTATTGTACAATTTAAGACTGTATAAAGGAGTATTCTGGGTATTTTAGGACAATGTATGCGAAAATGATTTGAGTGTCAGACATCAAAATGGTGGTTATACTAAAGAAACATGGCATAAAGTATCTATTGTAGAAGGGAACTCGTTAGAAAATGAAGGACTCATTCATATTCGGTTCTTTAAATATCATATTAAACATATATTGTGGAAGAAAATGAAAATTGGCTTTGTGACACATGTAAACAACCGATCTGTAAATCTTTTGTTTCAAAACCTTTTTTACATGAAATAAAAGACAGAGTGAAAAATCTAAATAGAAGAGCTGCAGCGGCATACCCATGAAATACTACTTATACCAGGTAAAAATGCATGCCCCGGAAATCAAAATTCAACGTCCAGTCCGTCATTTTTACGATCAGACTCAAAAACCCAACTGAAAGCAAATCAGACTCAGCTTAATGTTCCACCTTCGCCTATAAGGTATTGCCAATTTCTGAAAATATACGGTTAAGCATTCTGAATATAAAAGCTTTTATGTATATTCAAAATGTAGGTAAGAAGCTTTCACGATTGACTATGTGCATTACAGAAACTCGCCACTATACTGGTGGATGTCCCAAGGGATATACCCCCTCCCCTCCCCTCCCCCCTCACCAAAAATGAAGCTGTTTCTACAAATAATAAAGAATAGAATTAACTAAAAGGAACGGACGTGGCCTTCTTTTGAAATATTACATGCAAATGTGAACAAAATCATATAGGGACGACAAGACATTTTAGTTGCTCTTCTAAAACAGAAAATTCCATCTGTAATCTTTTGAGAATCATTGAAAATAAAGCACATATACTTTATTCTATGAGAACTAAAAGATTATTGCATTTCTAATGACACACCTTTATCAAGGAAGTGCATGTGTTATTTCAAGAAAGTTTTATTTGCCAATGTGATAAAGTAAAGCACCCTTTATGATCAGATTAGCATCAATTTGTACAACGTGTAAAACGTTTAATAAGTATTGACACCGCGGGGGTTAAAGATACAATCCTAATAAAACAAATCAACACTTTTATTCTCTTATCCATCAACAAGTGCCGACATATGTTTAAATACCCGAGGCGAAAAATACAAATAAATGTTTAAAAAAAGAACCTTTAAGTCATAAATTAGTCAATGTCAGTCTAGAATATATATTTTATTAGTAAAAGATCATTATCTTTTCCCCCCGTATTAAGAGAATCGGTTAAAGTAACCCGAGCGTAAATGTGAATGTTGTGAATGTTAAATTAAACTCTGTGAGTTTTAAATAAAATGACAAAATGCCGTAAAACAAAATTATAGAAATCGGTGAAAAGGTAGAATCAGGGATCTTATGAACCTAGAATAAATCCTAATCAAACTCTGGTAACCGCACATCATAAAGACACGTTTTGTTCCGGGTTACCTGCTAAACACTTTATCTCATTTAAAATCTGTCTACTATATGAACATGGCACACTTTAAAGACTAAGTCTCTTGTAATGCTGTATTGAATTGCCATATACTATTTTATTATTTGACAAAGTCTAGTGATGAGACTATAATAAACTTTATAAAGGTAACACTGAAAAGATATCCGAGTCACGTAGATACTGATTACAGGTAATTTGTTATATAAAATAGCTATGGAATGGTGAACGTTGTTTTGTCACTTCAAAGAAATAGTCAGTGGTAGCATATTTGATTTTAACACAGTTATGAGGGCTGTAAAACATGTGTATCACCAGGGATATCGATACCGCCAAAAATGTTCAGAGAAATATTATTTTAGGGAAACGGGAACAAAAAAGTAGAAAAAAATAAGTCTGGGATGTAAGCTCTAAATTTGTTTATACAGTCTGTACGATATAGTAAAATTTATTTGTATAACATTTAATGCAATGTAAGTTGTCTGATACAGAAATAGAGCACAATGTACATTAATTTTGAAATTAAAAAACTTTATTCTCATTTTGGCCACTTTATATGCGGTAATCTATTTGATTTTCGCCACCAAGAAAAAACACGTCATTAACTAAATTTAAGCCGTTAAATGTCACTTCCCATTCTTACTAGGCGCGTTTTCCAGCAAATTTGATGACATTAGATTGAAATACTGCGGAAATATATAAAAGATTTTCAATGGACCAGACATGTAAATGATGGCTAAAACCTTTAATGGGGATGACGAAAATGGGATAATCTGTTTAGAAAGAATAAATAAACCAGGAAACTAACATATGCCAAGCGCAGATCGTGCAAATCCTCTTCACACTGTATCGCTAAAACAAACACGTGTAGAGTCTGTTTTAACCCCGAGGCCACGTGACTTTGGCAGCTGAGGCGGTGACATTTGATTGGTCTTTCCACCATTAATGTTTTCGGTGCATCCTCCGGTCATTATATTTATATATGTGTAGATGCTATCAGTTATCAATTTGCCTTCGAACGTTTGAATGAGAAGAATTGTCCAGTTTGGTGAAAATATAAACAAGGACTAAATTTTAAATAAAAGATACAAAACATTCTGCTGGATTAAAACAGAACATTAGTGTTGATGTATATAACCAATTAAAGGAACTCAACTAAATGGTATGATTAAATAATATTGTGGAAACAGATTTTTTCCGCATAATTATACTGTATTTAGTATATATTATAGACAACCCAACTTTGGTAGAACACGACAATGGCATCGGTTTTAGATGAACTAGTGGAGGGAATCGTGGCTGCCCAGACTTCTTTCAGAAGAGCATGCAATCAAATGATGGTCTTAAACCGCATTATCACGGATATGCAGAAACGCTATGATCAAGCTATGAAACAACATGCACGTGCGTTTCGATATTCACAGCGCGTGAGGATAGCCATATTGGAGGGCGTACGAAACATGTTCTATGAATACGCTCGACAAAAGGGCGATTTGATTCTTAAACTCCGTGAACAAATCCAGCTGGAACAGGAGTATTTAGCTGAAGCTGACGACGACTCTGAGAATGAAGACGAATATCACGACTACGGAGACGACTACGACTTGTCAGATTCAGAATTGGAATATTCAGACTTTGAGTTTTCAGACTTTGAGGACGAAAACGAGACAGATGCAGATACAAGTTTTTATTTAGAAACTCCAGAGACAGCAAATAAAAGTGACACAGACTGCAAAATAGAGAAAATAGATAACGAAAAAGACTTGAATAGTACAGAAATAAGTGTAGATAGTGCTTTCATGGATGACAGTGTCGTAGATGACGAATCATTTAGTCTGTAGTAAGTCTTGAATTCAGAGTGTGACGGTACTTATGTAATTGACTATGTATAACACCAGTGAAATTGAAGTGTAATAAAAATGTTTTTTTTATCCGACGAAGTTTACTAGTGCAACGTCATGATACAGACTACATGTGACAGCAATGACACTCGGAAAACATGCATTTTTATTCCTTTATATATTATCTCAGTTAAAAGCTATCCTAAAAATCTGAGTATCGGAATTGTCGAAGCAAGTTAATGTTCGAAATTCAGTTATGAATTTGAATTTTAGTTTCTTAGTCAGTTAGTGATATGTTTTCTAGTGCTGCTGAGACACATGATACTTTTATAGTCGTCAGTATTTATTAATGTACCTATCACGGCGTAAATATTTCTTGTATAAATCTGATATGTTATAATAAACAATTTTAGCATGATAAGTTTTTACGTAAACAAATCGATGTACACAAAATATCATTTTTTCCACCTGTTATAAGATGTGTGCATAATTCTAGTATTATAAACTCAAGAACTTTGTACTATTCAATATGTACAGTTATACAATAGACATATACATGTACATTTTCCTTTCATAAAAGTTCCGTAAATCTAGCTGAAACGCAATTAAGTACATTTTAAGGATTATACATGTATTTGATTAAATGATTTTTCAAATGATTTACACTGCACAATTACTACTATTTTGTTGACATGTTTAATACTTTCATGTATATATTTTGCATTATAGATGACATTATAAATTATTTATTATTGTCTTTATTAAAAAAGTTAAGATACTATTTTGTTATATTATTTCTTTGCCTTATGTAACGATTACTTTATCCATAAATCTATACCATAGGTTCTAGACTTTCTGCTAGTTACTAATCAAAGCACGGATGGTACTGGTACTGCTGAATTCAGTGATTCTGAGTTGATTTACTTTCGTAACTGAGATGAGGGGAAATCAGAATCTAAGACAAAAAAGATAAAATAAATGATTAAGTATATTGGTGTATTGCTTTGCTGCTCTATGGTTCAAAGTGTAAGATGACCGCATCGATGAACTAGGGCACTCAGTTAGGTCCAAACTCCATATGTATCCGTGGTTTTGAGTCGAGCAATATATAATTCAATATAATTATGATATCGACTTTAGTACTGTCCTTTCTGCGGTTTACAACGATCATTGGGTTTAACTTTAAAGATCATGAGTATTTAGGATACGCTTGTTACAATATGCATTATGGAAGTTCTAGTATTTAGCATCGTGATAGTAGCATAGTTTTCGGGGTGAAAATTGGACGCCTTAAATTTCAACCCTTTTAAATATCATGTTTTGTTAGTTAAGCGGTTTAATGAAAAATTATGTCATTCGGCTTCAAAAGCGGAAAATGCCGTTCAAAATCCTAATTCTCTTCGAACCGATGGATCTTCGTTAACTGTACATGGAAACGGGCGACTCATATCAGACACCCGATAGTTTCGCCTATAGATGTCCACATACTCGGCGAGACGAAGAGAATTGATATTAAGTCTAAATGTTTTCATTTTCCCTGTAGCCCAGCCAGTTTATAACAGACCGAGTATTTTGAAATTTGTCTGAAGTAACAAAAGCTGATTCGCCTGTAGAAAGTGTTCTAACAGTATGTAAATATCAACAAAAAATTGAGATGTACTTTAGGTTCTGGATTTCTCTATACGGAACTTGAGCGTCTATGACGCGTATTTGCTTTCTGCGGGCGTACCATTTCGAAAGGTGCCAATCTTTTAAATTTACAAATGAATTTCATATAAGGAAGTGTACTCTGCATTTACTGTAACTTGTTACAGAGTGGCAAAAATAACCAATCATAATTATGTTTTACGCGGATGGAGTCATACTTGAACCAAGGTAAGCTGTGACAGCTGTTTCACATTGCCCATTCAGCATACACAAATATCACTTTGACGTAATTTTGAATGGTATATTATGATCCAGCTTTGGAGTTTAGTTTCTCTTATCTCGGGCTTTTTCGCTAAATCAAAACTTTATACAGACGCAACTCATTTTACTGATTTACCGGTACGAAAAACGATAAAAAAGGATTCCTGTACTTGGCGGAATGACCTAAGCGGCAACCAAGACTAAACGAATCTGCTTCATTCTTCACCATTCTTGGGAGAAAATTTATTTTCAAAAGGGAAAAAGAGCATATGACCTCTGTACATCTAGAACCTAGACAAACCGCCTTTATACACATTACAGTTTATTGTAATTACAAGTTACTTCCAACATGGTGTCTTCGACTGTCACGTTACTTACATTTTGTACTCTGTAGAAACAAGTCATTAAGTAGCCATACGAGTTTAAAGGTAAAGACATATTGATACCACATTAAAATAATTTTTACACAAAGGATTGGTTTGAACTGAAGTATGGCTAGCCATGTGCAAAAATTTGCACAATAAGATGTTACTTTATGCGCATCACAGATAAGACGTAAGAAAGCTAGGGAGCGGTTTTTTTGCTGGGCCAGGAAACCTTAAATTCTCGTCTAGTATTTCATGTAACATATAGAGACATGTCAGTATTAACACTGAATTTGCCAGCATTTGTTCATAAACTCCACAGGTTAAGATGACTAAAAGCTCCCGCCAAATATTTGGGTGTTACGCTCCATCATCTGACCTTCCATAAACCGTTAGCTTGGCTCGAACTGGCTCGACATGTGATTGACAACTCCGAAAAGTAAGAGAAAAGCCATAGAAAGCAATCACATGCATCACCTGCATTATTACAGACACATTTGCATATATCTAGAACAGCATCTGGTTACAGCGGAGGATGTGTCTATCGGACACAAGCATCAATCAATTCAAGCTCGTTTAAGAACAAGAAAATAGTCCTTTACGTCTAAGCACCAATGATTTGGCATAATTCAATTAATGTTTTCGCGATTTGTTTATAATATTGATAACTTAGGGATGGCACTAAAGTTTTACTTACCATACAATTTTCATAGGAACAGACCAATGCTTTTTATAGGGCCCAGTGCTAACAGTCGTTGAAGGGCTAAATCGAAGGCTTCAGGCTTTAACTGCAAATTAACGTTAACACTTTGTGAACAATGTCCCTATTGCCTTACTGATTGAACTGTTAACAAGTGCAATGCGATCTTCCTAAAATGATGAGTCTGCAAGACATACAATTTTAGTAAACTGATTTCATATGTCAGTGAAAAATACGATCATTTTTCTGTAGAGATAACGTCTTGAAGAGGACTATATACGGTCAGCGGTAGCATATAAGAGACGTGCAGGTTGCAAATCTAGGCATTTCGACTTTCGACGTCAAGGAATATGAGGCTACTACCAGTAGCCATCCTTGCGGTTCTTGCCGCTTTGGCAAGGGCAAGTGTATCAGGTAGGAGATTCAAACTTAATACCGTGTATGGTTCAAGTAATATGAATACATGTACTCTACCTAACATGAGATATACAACATCATTTCACTTTTTGACAAAGTTTAATAAATTGTTTATGTTTGAAAAAAGAATAGAACTGAAATTCAAATTAAACCGGCACATCGTTTATTTCCAAACATAAGGCTATATAATATAATTTCAGCTTTTGACAAAGTTGAGAGAAATTAGTATAATTTGAAATAAACCAAAAAAAGAAAAAAGAAATCAATTTTACTCTTACACATATTAGTAATTTGTTTTGATAAACTGATCTGCGTTTAGTATACCAGTATTCTTAAAAATGATTTTATAAGCTGTCAAGAGTTTTCTACTTTAAATCTGGACCGGGTATAACTACAACTGTTCTAACAATGCAAATGTCTGTAGTTGCACAGGCGACAACACGGCAACTAAAGAGGTGAACAATTGAAAATGTTGTTATCAACCGTTTCTTCAGAGATAGTTTTCATCAGGGTGATACAAGAACATTGTACATTTGCATTCTTACCGGTTTTTCTTGTTTAGAAGAAATGTTTTAATGTATTTATAGTTAATTTTCAACAGGTATAAGCTGAGTGTTTTAAACACAGTGTTTGCTATACTTTTTGGATAATAACATGCTTTATGAGTTAAATAGTTGTGCTTGTTGCCCGGATGCATTTTAAAAGATAATACGTTTCTCTTTGCTGCAAAATATTCAGTGCTTCTGATTATCCAGTACGTTTGGGAGGCTAAAACGTAGTTACATAATTATGGGTCTTAGTGTAACATGACCCAGCCCGCAGGAGTACATTTTGCAAACTTAAGGTTTTAAACGATGTAAATTGTATACATTGTGCACTTGGCCATCTATGTATCAGGCAGGGCATAAGAAAAGTATACAGATATTAATAAAATTTGGTTTAAATAAGAACTCGGCTTTAATCAGTGTTAGTCATCAGATTATGGGAAATGTAAAAAATCTGCTCTGTTCTGGAAAAACATCTGCCCGTATTGACTTATGAAATGAGTAATTTTTCGTCGTGATTTTTAACTTATATGGTCTTACGCAATTCTATACTTTGCTTTAAGATAAGACAGCACAAGCGTTACCTGTCGTCTGCAGACAGTCGTTATCTCCTTATCGTCATCTGTCACGATATCGCCCTAACCTTAACTGACCTTTTATACTTAAACGTCAAAATAAACCTACATTTAGATTGTTTGGCCTTCTATTAGATAAGACTTAAGATGTAAATTATTTTTTTGATATCTGTCGCCATGCATCGCAGAATCATAACAACAAAAGTTACATTATGTAAATATATAAGTTTAAAAAACCTTTATAAAGGTCATTTGTAACAAATAGAAATAACAGACCGTGTACTTTGAGTTTAGGAATCGTTTTGTCAAACAATTCAAAGACTGAAAGAATGAAGTTTTATATCAGATCCTAGTTAAGTTCACCCAAGTGCAAAGCCTGGAACAATTACGACTATGGCTACTGATGATACGTGTTTGATACTTAGCAAATTGATATTTAATATTTCTAAAACTGGTCTAAAAGTGTTTCATAGAATGGCAGAGTTAAGATTAATGAAGGTATGCAATGTCGACTAACAATTGATGTAAACTGAATTCATTTAAGTACAATGATTACGATGACTGTGATTGGGATAAATAATTAATAGCTACTATACATCTCATTGAACAGAATTACGTCCCGTTAATTCGTGACCGCCATTTGCAATCCTTATGAGTAGACTGTATGTACCAAGTAAACAACAAGTAAAGCTGTGTGCGTAAGTTAGTCCACAACAGATACCGGTATATGTCCATGAAGTTAGTTATAAACAGGCCTGATGATGTGAATTTTCTCTTTAAATGAAATATCTAGATCTAACCTTACCCTATAGAATCATATGCTAGACTAGATCTAATTATATATCTCACTAGCTGAAACTATGCAAGGTCAAATTGTAAGGATTTCACTTGCATTGTGGGGGAACTTGTGAACGTTGTATCATCCTTGTACATGTTGAAGCAGACGAAACTTTTTTTATGACTTTCACAATTTTGCGTTTCTTTGTTTCTGAAATTACTGTAAAATAATGATCTTGAATTTGTTATCTTTTTCAGATAAGAGACAAGTAGTTGGTGAGCATTCTATATGTTTTGATATTTGTTTTTAGTTTAAGATGCACAAGGCTCATTAATTTTGTGATACATAAGATATTTGGAATTATTTAATTATACAGTTCTGCAAAGCCAGACTATGTTGAAATTGCTTTCATTTTAAATTGTCATATTTTATGAAAATTAAACTGTAGACTGAATATTTATATGGCTTTTAAAGATGTATAAAGTAACTTGAAGTTTCTCCTTACAAGAAAAATATCTTAAGCCAAGTGGGTAATTAAAATATTTCTTTAATGTATAATTTTTTCAGGTACGACATGTGTTCCACAGGATATAGTGTTCATGTTAGACTCGTCTAGTTATATTGGATATGAACACTTTAAACAACAACTTAACTTTGTAAAGAACAACATTAGGTACTATAACCTCAATCCTCAATGTACTCGAATTGGCATCGTAACATACAGCTCTGGTTCATATAACCAATTCTATTTGAATGGTTATACAACACAAAGCCAAATGTTCGCTGCCATAGACAATATCAAGTACCAGTCTGGAGGTTCAAATACCGGTGATGCCATCAATTTTGTCTCAAGCCAGGCATTTACTTCGGCGCACGGTGGACGGACAGGCGTACCCCACTATGGCGTTCTCGTCACAGGCAGCTCATCAACAAACTCTGCGCAGACAGTTTCAGCAGCTAAGGCAGCACAACAAAGTGGCATGACTTTTTTCACTGTTGGTGTTGGAAATGGTTATAGTGGAACAGAGCTGAGAAGCATCGCTAGCAGCACCAAAAATGAGTTTTATTCCCGCAGTTATAATGCTCTCAACTCATTGGCAGAGCCTCTTGCAACACGGATCAATGGTGGTATGTACATGTATTAATTTGATGCAAGAAACTTCCGCTTGTTTTCTTACATTAGCTGAGTTAAAATTAAACAAAAGAAACTTTTCGAATTTTTTGCCACTTGAAAATCTCAGAAATTTTCAATGTTACAAGTGTAAGTTGCTTAACTTAGGATGTATTTTAATAAAAACTTATTTATTATTTTTACCTTTGAAATCATATGTGTTTTTTTTTTTAAGACAAATATTAAGAGGTTTAAACACTTTAAGTTTAACACAGTTCAAAGTATTCAAGTTACAAACTTTTTTCTAATTTTAGCTGTTTCTCCAACAACAACACAAATGGGCACTCCTAACGGTAAGTTAACTCATTAAAAATAAATGAACATTAATTGTTGGTAGTCAACATAGAATACTGAATAATTCTCATTTTGATTGATTACTTTTCTTTCAACACATATCTTAATTAATTGAATTATGGTGGCACCGTGGTGTGGTGGTAGGGCGTCAGACACCTATAACCTGAAAGTTGCTGGATTGAATCTCGTCAGTGGGATTTGATCAGGATCTCAACAATCCTGTCTTTCAGCTTAGGTGCTGGTCAGAGCGCCATTCAGCAGCCGTCAAAGGTCGTTAATATAACTTGCAAGAATGTCCACAGTCTACATAAAACAGATATATATATACATGAAGACTTAACTGTTAACTAAGTGCAAACATTTAAAGCAACTTTTAGTGAGAATTGTTTCCTTTGATCATTCCTTATCAGCTAATTTCTGGTAACCATGGTAACTGATAAAATTTCAGCATGTTTACAACAAGCCGACATCGCTTTCCTAGTAGATGGATCAGGAAGTATTGGCTCAGCCAACTTTCTCAAACTTGAGAATTTTGTAAAGGGCATCGTAGGTAAACTAGACGTGGGAGCAAACAAGGTACATGTTGGCCTTGTACAGTTCAGTAACTACCCAAAACAGGAATTTCCATTGAACATGTATGGCTCAAGACAAGATGTTATGACAGGTAAACATTCTTTATTATAATTAGTAAATTTTTCTGAATTGATTATTACGGTAACTTTTCCTGTCTTGTTGTACTGCTGTTTATGCAGCATGAAATCACATATACCAATAAAAATAGAAGTTCACTCCAAGTATAGCAGTTTGTCTTTTTGTAATGGTTTGATATTGTTTTGAGTGATGAGAGGAAATGAGAGGAAGTTTTAAGTCTCATGATGTCCTTTTTATGAATATTTGGACAGGTATTGACCAGATTCACTACATGGGAGGTGGTACTAATACAGCTGATGGAATCAGATACCTAAGAGAGAATGTTTTCTCACAGCAAGGAGGTGCAAGATCTAATGTTCCAAGGATTGCAGTGGTGATCACTGACGGCAGGAGTGGAAACCCAACACAAACTGCTGCCCAAGCAAACGCAGCTAGACAAGATAATATTGGTATGTTCATATGTACAACATAGAATTCGCTTGATACAGTTTGAGAAAGTTATTTGTTCTTTTTGAAATAAGACAATGCATTTAACCAGTTACTGCAGAAAAATAATTGTGAGATTTTAATTGAGAATTTCTCTCTTTCAGGTTTAATTGCAGTGGGTGTTGGAAGTGGAGTAGATGTAAATGAACTGCATAGCATTGCCGATGATCCAGACGCATCAAACACATTCACCGTCTCAAACTATGATCAGCTGGACAGTATCGCCACTCAGATCATTAACCGAGCCTGTCAAGGTATCTTGACGTTTAACTTAGCTCAACCTGAAATGGCTTTCATATGTAACTTTGATGTTGTGATAAATACTAGTATTCAGTATCACCACAGATTCTGTTATCTGTCACATAATTATCATGATTGTACTATGTAAGTACATACATATTTTAGTAAGCCCTGTCTATGCATGAAAGTAAGATTGTGTGAAGAACATTGGTCTATTTTTAAAATGATTTGCTATAACTGTAAATATAACAAAGCGTTAATTTTTGTTCATGGTTATTGATGATTTCAGCATCTTTTAATGCAGAAACAGGCTGAGATAGGAAAAAAACTGTGGTGATAAAAACTTTCGTAACTTTCTTGAAATTTGATGTCTCAGCTAAATGAGTATCCTGTTAAAACATGCACTGTAATTTTAATATTTGGAGACATGTTGAATGTTTTTTCTTTTTTTTTCAGTGCGATCTACAGCCGCTCCCCCAACCAAAGGTATGTATATGTAAAGTTCTGCTTTATGTCATCTAAAACAATGTTATATACTGGTCTGTCAATGCTAACTCTGGTGAGTAATTAATCAAATGAGCACATAATCTAGTGAGCACTTAATGTGGTGAGCACTTAATCCAGTGAGCACATAATCTGGTGAGCACTAAATACAGTGAGCACATAATCTGGTGAGCACTTAATGTGGTGAGCACTTAATCCAGTGAGCACATA
>JAUMHA010248703.1:0-15320 GCA_032359765.1 Saxidomus gigantea | reverse complement strand
TTTGTGCATACAAACATATGGTAATTTCCATCAATAATTTCCGTATTTAACTGTTCATGCCGACGTCCACACGCCTTAATCCAGCGTTTGCACTTTTCGAGCTTCCGCTTCGGTTTAGGAAACGGAATAAAAGTCACTCCTCCGGCTAACCGGTCGGGATATCTACTGTCCGAATTACACAATCCCCATTGACACCGTTTAACCATCTTGAAACGTATATATACTCTTTTCAACGATTATAATCAACAATTTTTTCATTCACAAATCTACAGCGTTTCGGCTTTGATGTCGGAGGAAAATGGCGGCCAGCACGAGACCTGGAGGTGTACGCGATAGCTTGTTGTTGATTGGCCGAACGTCTAAAATGATTGACATCTCGCATCAGGTCAATTGAGACGCTTTGCTCTTGGTAACGAATGACAACTCCATAAAGAAAATAGACTGTGTCTACAATATTCATGTCAGAAGTACGTCATTTTTGCAATGTTGAGAGACGCATTAAAATAACGAACGACAACTCTTGCGTTTCCAGAAAAATAGACTGTGTCTACAGTTTAAAGTCTAAATTCTAAAGTACCTCAACTTTTCAATGAAGAGAGCCACACGTATTTGATAAAATGCTTAAGTCTCCATGCATCTTTTCACACCGTATTAAATATACCGGGCTGCTACTTTTGATATATCTGGTCATGTAAGAATCGAATTATATCCTTTTCAGCGGTGTTCATCGTCTAATCAGCAATGAATTGGAGTTATAGTGCGCAGTTATTATCAACAAAGTGGTTTCTATCTTCGCACCAGAACGACATTTCTTATTCTGATGACGAAACTATATAACATAGGAATGCTGATGATTATAAAAACGTTGTTGCATTTTCCATTTTTCTTATTTTCATTTTTCAAAACTTGCAACCTTGCGGACCTACTTAAACTACTTGTATCTCGTTGCAAATGTATTTATCATATCTTCAACTGCTCGTCAGCATCATGTTACTGTTGCAGTTCACATAGAGCATACAAAAGACGATATTGTCGATGTAGATTAAAACAAATTTATCAGAGCTTGAAAAATCTTTGCCCTTGAGCTAAGAGAAAATTGGTATAAGCTTGGATATAATCCATTACCCTAGTTAGATGACTTTATGGTCCAATGCATAAACGTCAAAACGAGATTTGCAGGTTTTCGCCGACTTAATAATTTACACACCCTGTGCAAGGTAAGTGAATATTTGACTTAGTTACAGTTTTATTTTCAATTTTTCTTAACTTTTTCGTGAATTTTTACTATCAAGTAAATACAAGAAAAAGATACACATAATGTATCAACAGTAAAATACGCCATTCGGTTTCATAAAAATTACAGTATTCCTGATGGTAGTTTAACTTTTGAATAAAATTAAAATAAAGATTCCGTACAAATAAAACTTAAAATACTTCAATGGAAAAAGTTCCGATCTTATACAAACAACACTGATTGGGAACTTTGTTCCGTTTGTCACGATTCTATGTTGCAAGACGGTTCAATGTAAGTTTGGTTGAATATCGTTTTGTTGATTAATTAATAACACTGAAGCTTCTGAAAAGATATTGAATAACCTAACAGAGATCTAGTAATGTCATTGTATGTTACCACTGTGTCTTACCTGAAGTCTTACATGTTGATGTGATGCATACTCGTGGAAAAAAACGACTTGGCATATAGTGTTGCTTTAATCACGTGAATTAAAATTCCGGTTATGTCGGACATACAAATGCATTTAGAGCACACTACGTTTAAACTGGTAGCTTAGAGAACCACCATATTTCCAAAACCAAATTACGTTAGTCATGTGATTAATCTACAAGTAAAGTGTTAGTACAGTAAACTCATTATATAACGTCTCCGGATATAGCGAAAGTTCGGATATAAGGCATACGTATTTGGAGTCCGATTTGTTTTCTTTATTAGATGTGAAAATGCTATATGGATAACATACTCCGAATATAATGAACACTTTTAAATAATCCCGAGAAGTTCGTTATAAACTGGGTTTACTGTATATGTAAATTGAATGTTTGTTGATAAGTTATTGTCGACTATCTTACATGTTTCAGTAAGATGACGTGTCGATGGATGCTACTATTGTATGTGTTGGTTGCGAGCACGGCGATTGCGGGATCCGTGGATGATTGCAACCTGTCACCTATCAGCAACTGCCCATTTTACACATTTGTATCAGACAAGGTCACACCTCAACAAATGCAAACTCAGGTATTCATTTATAGTTTATCGTTTCATAAGTGGGCGATTTAAATGCAAAAACTTACGCCTCAACTGGAGACTATGAAAGCGAGATATTCCAATAAACTTGACTAAATCTAGACATGATTGGTTAGTTATACGATTTAATTGTATAGGAAAATACTCTTTATCTACCAGAGATTTATGGTAGTTTAAAGTTGTATCAAACTTCGTGTTGGCCATATTGAATTATGGTCTAGAGTGAAACTTAATGTCCCAGGAGAAGAATTATAATTAGCCAATTTTTACTAAGAAAGGTATCTAACCGGCGGAAATGACTTGTTATTTGTACAAAAACATTTTTAACTTGTTTTTAAAATAGATAAGTACGTGTTAGAAATTTAGCGCAATATTTTGTTCAATGATATTGCAAAAAATAAGGAAGGCATTCCAGTAACTCTTTATTGTGAAGAAACGACTTGAATACGAAAGAAAGGAATATGTAAGAATCGTTTTAGAGTGAATAGAACATGATCATATCATTATCTTATCAGTAAATTGATTTTTCATTATCAATAAATTCAAAGTGATTTTTGGACTTTTAAACACAGCAGATACTTTGAAAACATGTAAGACATGAGTTATGCTGATTCAATAAGGATCACAATGTTGAGCTCTCAGCTATTTTATCAGCAAAAATATATTTTCGGGCACATTGATATATCTTTAAAGAGATATTACCGTTCACACTTACATTTTTACAATTATGATATTAAGTGAAACATTAATAACTGATTTCTACTTCTTAAATAATGACTATTGTCACTGTTTCAAACAAATATATGAATCTGTATATCTTTCTTTTTGTAAACAATTTTTGTTGGATTATCATAGTCAAAAAGTAAAATCAAAACTTTCATTTATATCTTTCAATGAAGATTTACCTCAGCAACACTCATTTCTTACTGTTTCTCATACCTTACGATCAAATCAAATGTCCCCATTGCAATCAAAAAGCAAGTTGTAGTTTCCATATTGACTTAATATTTCCAATAGGAAAACAATTATTTCACATTGTTTTCCATCAATTAGGACAGTGACATCACAGAGCTAAGCTCCGTCTAAAATCTTTTTATATTTCAATACAAACATTTTTTATAGATGGGACAAACTGTCAGCCGGTTTTAGATCCATATTACAGGAATAAAAACACGTATTGCTTCGGTTCGCTAACGCACCCTCGCAATAAAGTTGCGCTTTCTTATGATATAGACCTATAACCTATACATACATGTTTCCAAAACATTTATTAACTGAATTTAAAGCTTCGTTGATATGGCCATTTTGAAGGGTAATAAATTAGGATAAACTGTAAACTCCGTATATAACGACTCCGGATATAGCGAAATTCCGGATATAAGGAACACATTATCTTGCCACGATTTATGGTTCGTCGTTAAATATTAATATTATATGGATATTAACATACTTCGGATATGAGGAACAAATTGAGGTAGTCCCAAGGAATTCCCAAGGAACTCGATATATACGGAGTTCACTGTAGTTTTAGGGATAAGATTTCACTTTTTATCCTATCTCACAACATGTTTTTGGTGTCTAGATTTATTTTGCAGAAGCCAAGACGATGAGATCCACATTGTATATGTTTTCTATTATAAAATGCGTTCGCAAATATGAATTTAACAGTATAGCTATGTTTTTCACGTATTTATGTGAAAAAGTAGGGCTCGTATTTCTGATAAATTTGTATGAAAATTTTATTAAGTTCTCACGGGTCGTTTGCCTTGGATGGCCAACTACATAAATTATTTTTGCAATTTACAGTTAATGTTACATTATGTATGGCACAGTCATCATATTTTGTGGTAAATTAAAGTTACAGTTTTTTATCATTTTATAATTCAATATATATGATGATTTTTTTCTAAATTGTATAAATTCAGACTGACTTCAAAGAATATACACATGATATGAATGTTGATTAACATAAGACATAGTTCACATTTCTATTACATACTATACAAAATTTGCAAGTTTTGTTAAATATATTAAAGTTATATAACTTAAAATTTCCATATTGAGTTATGATTTTGAACGAAGCTGAAATTTAGTAAATGCTTTAAAACATGTAAAAAGGGAATTATGACGATTTATTTCTATTATTGAAAGATGTAAATTAAAATGTACGTAACATAAAATATTAAATTTCTATTTTTGACTAGGATAGTCAAATATAGATTATAACTGATTTGCTCTGTATTCAATGCGTAGAAAAGACGGATACAGATTTACATAATTATCCTTGTTACAACGTTCATTTTGCAAGTAGCGTAAATCAGTAATTAATGTCTTCTTTTAAATTATGATGGTCACTTTGAAGGGTAATATCAGGGTCAGTAACATATACTTGCTCATTCGTCATAGTTTTTATTAGTCTCTGGTATTTTGTATGTAAGTAATGCTTAAACATATCGATACTCACAAGACAAGATGCAATTTAAATGGCCAGTCAGGTAGCATATTTTTCTGAGCTACTAAGCGCAGCATAGGCAAATAGGCATTTTTCCGGTTTGAAATTGGTCAATTTGTTTACTGGGCTCACTTGTGAGTAATCAGAGTCAAACAGTTGAGAAAGACATCAGAACAATATGTAAGCACAACAATACAGTTTGTATAGTATTTCTATATTGTGCTTTTTACCAGTGATAACGTTAGTGCTGTCTCTTTTTATACGACAGAATGTGATGGGTGTCCATTGGTTGATGATATACTACTCTGAGTTTAATGATAAACAGACCTATGGGAAATGCAATTTCAGATGGCACCAACCGAACTCTGACAATATTTTTCGCAAAGAGTTAATGTGCTAGTAAGTTACTAGTATCTTAAATATTTTGTAATGTTTATATTAACAAGTCTAGTACATTGTAATTTGATCGTTAAAGGGGCACTCCCTACATTCAGCAGAATGTATTTTCCCAACATAAATAAAGTATTCAATGAATTTAATATGATAAATAGTAACACCATAAATCGAAAAATGCTTCAGTTTAGAACAAATAATCTGCATACGGACCTTCTGTGATAAACCGTTGTCCACCCATTGATTGTACGACAACAACGTTACAAAGATTATTGAATGTGACGGTGCTGCAAAAAATTTAAACGTTGACTCTTCCGATAATGACTGGATGATATAGCTTAAAATCTTAGGTTAAATAATTATACTGACAAATATTCTATTATGCATGTTTTTGAAGTAATTTAGTTTGACATCAGTCTTAGCGAATTTCCCTTTAAGTAATGTTCTATCATTCAATGCTTCTGAAGTAATTTAATTTGACACCAGTTTTAGGGAGTATTCACATTTAACAGCTTTAACAGGGTCGTTTTACAATACGAAAACAGAGTCAAGGGAGTACGTACAGGTCGAACAGTTGGTTTATAATCGATGTCAAGATTTTTCAGATAAATGCAAGTTCATATTGCATATGGCTTCAGATAATTTTAATAAGTGTATAAAAGTAACGTGAGCATTGACTTTGTATTAATCCGGTTTGGAAACTTGTTTTGTATATATACCCGTGGGTTGTATTACTGGTGTATTCAAATAGCAGCAATAAATTAAACTAGATAGGTATTCAGTATATACTCCTACACTTCGTCAGACTAACCAAAAATTTCGTCACCAAAGTACAAAAAGCGACATAAGTCTGTCCAAATATGACCTTGACATACAAAATGAGGCTGCATCACGACCCTTATGTCATAGGCAATGTAATTTCGTAGATTGATGAAGCAATCTTAAGAAATGGCAAAGTTCTAGCCAACTGTACAAAACAAGGGCGGCACAAAAATGAATTCAGAACACTCATCTGATACGTCTTTTATTGTTCTACTTTTAGTAACGGCAAATCCCGGATGTGACGTCACACTAAACCGACTTTACCCTTTTGAAAATGATTTTAAGAGCAAAAAATGATCATATTTCCAATGATATTTTAGAAAATTTCAACATCTGACTTGTTAGTTCTCATTATTCAACTTCAAATATTTTGGCGGACCGGCGCATACTCGGGATTTATATGAAAACTATTTCATGACGTCATTCACGTGCTACATGTGTATTATGTTTGGAATGTCCCGGCGTTATACTACCACCGGCAATACCCGTCCGGACTATACCAAAGGGAGTACATTAGTAGATGTGGTGAATAAAGGGAAATCACACTTGTCAAACAATTTATTAAATTTTGCATCAATGTAGCATATTTATCTCAATATGTAATGAAAATGAGGCGGATATTTATAACACAGGATAAATTCCCCGAGCTGTTCGAAACTTCAATCAACAATTAAGCTAACAGTCAGTTACTTTAAAGGGTTACATTACAATGTTTGAAATGCGTATTAAAACAATTGTCTGCATTCAATCACATGATGAGGTCGAAATACGCTTCAAAGCAATATCAAAATATTCCATGTGTGTTGCCCATCAAGAATAATTGTTTGAATAAAAAGTTAATCGACGGTTAGCTTAACAGCCGGTTAAAGTTTCGAACAACCGGATCCTGGCGTGTATGTCGTCTCATTCAAGGAAAACTGTCATTAAGGAGCTAGTGTTTATATGGTTTTGTTGCAGTAATTATGAAATAGATGGATGTGAGAATTTTGGCATGAGAGTTAGAAGAAAAGAGGACTCCTGTGGGAGAGTAGAAGAAAACGCAGGTATCAGATATGAATTATTCAAATATGAAAAATTCTCAACATATTATGCTATCTTAAATATATCAAATTTGACAAGTTATTTTATAACACATTCATTATGAGCTGTAAGATGAATTGTTCAAATAGACTTCCTGTTAGGCTGTAAAAGAAATTGTTTATGTCGACTTTCTCTTTAGCTGTGAAAGAAATTGTTTACACAGACTCTTAAAAAATTGTTTACACATACCTCTTGTTAGGCTGTTAAAGAAATCGTTTACACATACTTCCAGTTACGCTGTAAAATATATTGTTTACACAGACTTCATTTTAGGCTGTAAAATAAATTGTTTACGCATACTTCCTGTTAGGCTGTTAACTGAATTGTTTATGAAAGTGTATTGCTAGTCTCTGAAAGGTCCTAACTAAGAGGAGGCCTGGTCTTTAAAGTTTATTTGTATATTTTAGCAAATGGCACAATGGATGCGAAGTTTTACAGTCAGGATCTTTCGCAATACTTCTGGTACGACTCGTGTTACACCTACAAGGACAACGGCGACTGTGAAGTCCGCTACTTAGATCTTTTAGTGAGAAAATCTCGATATCCGGGTAAATATTCATTCTGCGTTTTTTTTCGTTCTCCATTCATGTATTAATTTGTTGTTTAATGTTTTCAGATTCACATTTAAGTAGTAGTAGTAGAATGTGTCAAGTCTATATCTCCGGCTTGTTTATTTACGGACCGTGGCTGGACATTTTATGGGAAGGTTATCAACATATTGTAGTTCCAAAACTGATAAAGAAATATAACCATTTTTGAATGATAAAAGTCACATACAGTTATTACAGCCATTCACAATAATGTAGTCATATGCTGTGCGTGGTATTGTCCGATCTTCCAATTGTAGGTAGGATTTGGGCTTTGATATGGAGAGAAATAGGACTTTCTTTTTCATTACTTTCATTGTTAATATTAAGTTTTCGACAGCTTACATCAATCCTTTTGCCTGAAATCAGTGATATTAGCACATGTACACACTTGCCGCGATCAAAGTGTCAGATTAGCTCTTTTAAATCTGATTGCTTTCAGATTTTTGTGGAAAAAACCCAAGAAACCTACGAGAGAGCAGCTGTAAATCACTTACAATTTTCATAAATTTTGTGCGAAATATTAAAAACAATCTGTATTATAAAACGTCATGAAAGAGAGAACACTTGTTTTGGGCAAGTTTAGTTATGCTCACCTGGTCACAAAGTGCTCATAGTGCGAGATTACGTACGGTTGATTTCTGCTGTACGTCCCTAGTCCGTCGTCCACAATTACTTCAAACAGCACCTTCTAATTTTCTGTCAATTTCAATCAAATTTTCACAATGTTCCTCCACGAGTAAAGCACTCCATTTTCATGTGAACTTTTCTTCCTGTGACATTAAAAAGGAAAATCTTTACAAACACTCTGATGGAAAACGACAAGGTGTAGACATTCGCTTCATGTATTTGGTGTGTAGTGTTGTGTAGCAATCCTCTACCAAATGTCTCCGAATCATATCCTTATTGTCGAATTGGCTATTTCAAGCTGTCACTTTCTTTACATATACAAACATCTTTAATTCTTCTTCTTGGCAATCGCAAGGCATTGTACTGTATATTGGTCCTTTGACAATGTTGTTTAAAAAAGTCTCGATGACCTTGACCCTGGACAGATGTACTCAGGAGAGTGATATAGGACTTCATTGTCAACATTAATATATAAATGATAAATGCAGGAAAGCCTTTCCCGGTTATATGTAGAATGTGAAATAAATCTCATCTATTTAACTCTCATATCACACAAAGATGGAGAGAATGCAGAACTTGACCTACAAGGTCTTCCATGGCATCTGATAAGTGCTGATCTGAAGAATAACTTCAATATGGACATCTCAAACATACAGATGAAGTTTTCATGGAAAGACAAAGGTATATAAAGTCTTTCTTTAATTTTGCATTTGTAGACCTTGCTGGTCTAGGGTCACACCAAAAGAATGTATAACATATTTAGCAGATGTTTTTTCAGAAGTGTTTTAGGTCCGTATTTGAACATTTGGAAATTAAAGGTTTCATGACCATTCACAAATTACCCAAAAATCTCTTACCTTAGTAAAGCTAATGCTTAATACAAAAGTATCAAAGTAACGTGACGAAACAACATGTACATAACGAAAGACAATAATCTATTTTGCTTTAATTTAGCTTAAACGTATTTATTTTTCATCGATTGTAGAACGAATTCTTGCCTCTTATAATAACTACCCTCAATGACAGCGTCCCTGAGATCTGACCAGAAGTCGCGGCGAAAGAAGAAATTGTGAAGTTGCCACAGTCGGGATTTGAAACCACTAATTCTGGGTTAGGAGTCCGACGCTATACCCATACACCACAGGGTTTCTTTAAAATTCTTTAAGAGTAAATAAAACATAGTTGAATTATTATAATAATACCAAAACATTCATGAATATATCTGGCCAAATATAATAGGGGGCTTTAATACTTCAGTTCTTATTTGTTTCTTCACGGCTTTATATGTTATCTTTGCAGAATGCGGATTCGACGGAAATCTGATTACAAGTGATGCTCTACAGAGACAAGCGAATTACGTCGCGTTGATGATGATCGCTGCTTTTGCATTTATCTTTTAAGTACAAACCATTACATTGAAGAGGAAATGCACGTGTGCGCACGTGTGCATACATTTTGAAATGATGAATAACAACAATCTTTGCGGAACACTTGACCATTACCATATAGTTCACAGCCTTATCATAATACATCGTGATATGATACACCAACTTTCTGACGTTCATTCAATTGATAGTTTGCTAGAATTCTTGTTTGTTGAAACGTGTATTTGATATATCAATTTGAAAAAGGGTTTTGTCCAAATAATCACGTGATTTGTCTGCAATTAGAGTTTTAAAACAAGCAGCAACGCCTGCTTTGGTTTGAATTTTCAGTGAATCGTTTTATTGCAGTTTACATCCTATTTCTGACACCCTAGTACATCGCTTTAACATTATCTATATTATTCGGAATTATGTACAGGATTACCTTACTTATCTGCATGTATTTTGTGTTTATGTAGATCTGTTTTTTGTTTAATTTTTTAAATACTCGATTTATATATATTATTTTATATTCAAGGAATTTTGTTACGTTTTCGTCTATTGTAGAGTTCGCAATGCCATAAAATCTCGATAATAAGCCGCGGCTTTTTTTGGTAAGGAACTAGTGGCTCATTTTCCAGACCGGCTTATTAAGAATTACTTAAAAACTGTTAAGTAATACACAGATGGAGAATGGAGCTGTCAGATATGTCACAATTATACAAATGCAAACCGCAATTACATTGTAACTATTGTATACGTTTTATCCAGAATTATATCTTACTGGCGACATTGACCTGTATTTGTTCGGAAAATTATCTGACCTCTGTTTTTACAAGTGTAAACAACAATATGAAAGAAGTACATACGCCAACACTATATGACGCTTTAAGCTATGCAGTCAATGCAGCAACTAAATATGGACCAAGCAAACTATAAAAGAAGCAAGCTATTACCAAAAGATACAGTAACACACGGATACAGTAACAGACGCGATCTAAAACTCCTACAAGCCAGGCAATTATGTTGGTATTTTCTTATTTCAAGACCGAAACCTTGCAATAAAACGCACAGTTTATTTGTTTCCTTGTGTAAAACGCTATGCACTGCACCTGCTGGTCACCTTTAAGATTTAACGCTCTACCCGGACTTGCAACTAGACTGACCAGGCTTGAAACGTTATCTTGGTTTAAGCTTTCGCCTTTTTCCCTCGAGTCCCAACAATAGGTCCCCGATGATCAACTGTGGATGACAGAACTATTGTATCATCAGCTCTTCTCCCGAAAAATATCGCGGAATCCGTGTTTTTACCGATAACTCCGGCGAGGACCGAGTAAACAAGATTTAGTATATATCGCCAGCGTCATCGGTAAAAACACGTGTTCCACGGAATTTTAAGCTCTCGACTGTGTTTCTTCAATAACAAAGTGTCCCTGTCGAAGCAGTTACAGACATATAGAGTCATAGTTTGTACTCATTTATTACGTAAATTTTGTTATTGGAGAAACACAATCAAGTGCTTACTGAAGTATGACTGAACCGTTAGGTTGGTTATTAATGACTTATTCATTATTCCTTTTTCGAAAAAGGATGAGGTAACAGGTAACTTAGTACTTATTCAAACTCAAATAAGTAACAGAAGACAACAGGTGCATCTTACCGACTATTAAGGTTTTTAATTGTTTTATTTCCTGTTTTTTGGTGGTTTATCGAAATTTAACGCTGGATTTTATCCAGATAAACTCACTATTCACTGAATAAAACTCATCAAAATATTCTACCCGGATTTACGTCATTATTCGAAATAAAAACAGAAAAATTGTTGGTTTCGATGTTATATTGCGTTAATTTCACTCGTGAACATAAAGAAACGTGGCTTTGGCACTCGTGAAAATATCACGTTTGGTGCCCACGCGGTAAAATAATAACGTGATATCACACCGAAACCGACAATTATCCTCTATATTTGAACAGATTTTTTGGAGAAAATTCTAATCAGACACTTACTGTTCAACAGTTGTATAAATTTGTAGATACATGTTAATACTTGAGTCACATCTGTTAATTTTGTATAGACGTTTCTGGACAGTATGTAAGAAAATCAGCGATGCCATGTCAATAAGCAATATGTTACTTCCAATGATTACATATTGTGTTGTAAACACAGATAGTATTTCAATTTGTGTTTAAATGGCATGTAAAATAAAGCAGTGACACGTGTTGCAATATGTTGTTTATTTACTATTGATTATTGATTGTAATTAAGAAATAAAGGAAGTTTTGTCATCTATTCTGTCCATAAAGATTTGCATTAAAAACAAGTTATACGATTTCAGTTTTTTTGATGTGCTATTCTGAAACTTATGTGTATTAAATTAAGCGAACATATTTCACAACAAAAGTTGTTGTAAAGATAAAACGCTTCATATAAATCAATGTTGTAATAATAATCCAACTGCAGTTAGTGTTTGTCCTATATTCAAGGGAAAGTGTTTGTAAACTTAAATAGTTTCCTACGAGTCTATTCTTCATAAAAATAAGATCAGATTGTTAGTGCAGCCACATTCTATATCATATTTACAGACGGGACTGCCTATGTGACCCCCTGTATAAAGGAACTGCCTGTCTTATATGATAAGTTACCTTGATTTCTCATTCCCAAAACAACATTTTGATTGAAAGTTGATTTTCTTTAGAGACTAACATTTTATCAATTATTAAGTTTTCACAAACGTTTGACATCGTCAGTTGAACTTTTCTGAAGGAAACTTTAATCGTATTTAGTTATGTTACATGAATTTAGTCATTTAAGGTGCTAAGAAAGTTGTTTGCACATGTAGGGTCTGATCTTAAATGAAATGATTATTACTAAATTTATTGCATCCGTGAAAGGTCATACAAATATATAAGACTGTATTTAGAGACTCCCTGTGTCATATGTGACCTTTTTGTCCGAGTCCCTCGAAAGGCCAATAAAGAAAGTCTTGACTGTAAAAAGAATAAGTGAAATCATATGAATGAAAGTCAGACACTAACTCAGTTTGAGGCTGAAACAGAGAAAAGTGACCGACCTCGAAACGCACTCACCGACTTCAATTCGATTTTAAGTGGTTGATGTATATTGGTGTGTTAACCGTGTCTGATAACGTCTCAGCGGTTGTAACACCCTTTCTAATTGATACTTATTTGAAATTTAAATAACCAACCACAAAGCGTTAGTGTAATTTGATAAGCTTGCAGCGGTTGCTCCAAATGGTATCGTACACGATTATACTTATGTTTCCTTCTTTTGGGTTTGATATCGTTAACATTTCTCTGTTTAACCTCTTACTATAAAAATTATCAATATAAAATTTTATTTGACTGACATAAGCGAAAACAATCCTATCATTTTAGGGGATTGCGTTGTTTTAACACACTTTTGAAAAATATTCATCGCTTTTGGATTTACAAAGTATTCTTTAACTGTCAGATCATACCTCAAACACTTTTTGCGCACGAACCTTCTTACCAAGTTTATAACTTATATTGTAAACCCATATTTGTAAACTGAATATGCACTCTTTTCATATATAGTTTTAACATATTTATACCATGTCACTCTATAAATAGAATATTCCATTATAGCATGAAAACTTTTCGACCTGAAAAACAACCCACAACAATTTAAACAACATTATCAATAAACCGCTTAAATATTTCCTTGTAGAAAATAATTATCATTGTAATTGAGTATAAAACAACAATAACCACAGCCAGACGAAATTTCATATGTATTGACATATTCCCTCTCTATGCTCGAAAAGATGGTTATCCAGTATTGACACCTTCTAAAGCCGCAAACACCTAGTAAGAGTTCACGTGGAACAGTAGTTAACGAGTTCTTCACGGTGTTTTATTTTTTCGGCGTATTTATGATATGTTTACTTTATTCTTCAACGTGTGATTCACCGATTTTGTTTATTTTTGTTCAGATTGTTTATCGTGAATTTGTTCTATTTTTTTCAATGTGTTCAACACATACTTGGTCTTTCAAATCCAGTGACTTTTATATCTGTTTCATCCATGTTGACACTTTCTATGACTGTTACAAAAACACTTATTGTAAGGTCACGTGATTAAATGAGACGTATAACATCAAATTATATTCACCAATCAACACGAGGTATTTTTCAGCTAAGGTGTTTATATCTCACATTGTTTAATAACTATTAAAGAATATCTCAATAGAATAACCGTGTTATAAAATATTATGACACATGAATATTCATATGATCTCTTAAAGTAATGCTTTATTTTCCTTACTGGTCGGAGTGCATGATTTTTCATTTAATATCAAATGCGTTTCACTTAGTATGGGGGGCTAAATAGTCTAGTATACTTTTACTAGAAGAAGAATAGAAAGTAGTGTATTTTTTAATGAAAAACGGATACATTTTGAAATATTGCTCGTTCACGAAGAAAGATAAGCGGGAATAATGGAAGCAAAACATTGATTACACCGCTATAAATAAACCATTTAAAGGAAATAGAAATTTTGGAGATTAATTGCAAGATAACCCTCATGTTTTACAGATGGTTTTCAAAGAATTATTTAATACAGTTAAACGAAACAAGAGTTTGTTGATAGAGTAGTAAAGTATGTTTAAGTCCCATTATTTACACTCATCCTGTCACACAGTCTCTGTCGGTAAACGAGCAAGATAATGATAATAAATGGGGTTACCCTTTTGGGGCTCGAAAAAAAAAAGAAAAAAAAAAAAAAAAAAAAGATAATGATTCAAAATGTAATATGTCATATATTTCATTGTTTTATAGTTTTCTTACATGAAGTGTAGGTATACTACTATATTAATACATCCCAGCCAAGTGAAACACATTTAAAGCGAAAACTTAAAAAAGCACGCCGCCCACTAAGGGCAATAGTAAAAAGAACACACACTATAGATAGTCCCCAATGTTATCCATGTTAGTAAGAATGTAGCCTTTTCAGCTGTGAAAAGCACAACGTGTTAATTTTAACTGCTCCACATCTGTTGCTGATGTACATGATCTGCATAGATAGTTCGCAGTGATATTCAAATACAATATAATGGTATCTGTCAATTGAATGTTCGATTAACAAGACAAATATTGCTACTGGGCAACATATGGTCAATTGTATTTCACGATCAACTAGAGAATTTGTTCAAAGTTTTGGTTGCTCTTAGTGTATTAGCTGTCTGTTTTTACTAAAGAAGGTCTACTTCGGGTTTAAATTTATGTACAAATGGCAATACAAATGTATTATTAAGTCTAATATCGCCCTTTTACGGATTATTTCTAATCACAATATAAATAAGTTTGGTTATCAGATAAGTAATATGCGAAGACATTGTATCAACATGAATTCAACGTGTGGCATTATTAATTATTGTTTTTATGATAAGTGACAAATAATGCGCATATTGTGAAAAATACAGCTAGATAATTGAAAATATTGCACATATCGTCAAAATACAGCTAGATAATTGTAAATATTGCATATATTGTGAAAATTTCAGCTAGTTAATTGTAGATATTAAACATATTGTGAAAATTACAGCTAGTTAATTGTAGATATTAAACATTCTGTGACAAATACAGCAAGTTAATTGTAGATATTAAACATATTGTGAAAATTACAGCTAGTTAATTGTAGATATTAAACATATTGTGAAAATTACAGCAAGTTAATTGTAGATATTAAACAT
>JAUMHA010248592.1:0-13887 GCA_032359765.1 Saxidomus gigantea | reverse complement strand
TTATCTGTATGACATTAATCGTACATGTATCAAATGACATTGTATAAGAAAAGAGTGACAAGCAATTTGAAAGGTTAGTTTTAAAGCTTACTTACATACTGAAGAAGTTGATGTCCCTTAAATAGAAGTAATATTAATAATAAGAAAACATCCACAACAAGGTCAAAGAGTGACAGAAAGATTGTGAAAGGTTAGTCTAAAAGATTACTCTCATAATGTAGAAGTTGATTTCCTTTAAATGGAAGTAAGATCGATAATAAAAAAAACATCCATAACTACAGCTTGAATCGTTTGTTTCGGGAAAGAAAATAAGAAAATTTTATATCGCCAAATGTTTTACACAGTGAATACAATTTGATCTTATTCAGATAAAACAGTACTTGTTTACTTCAGTATAAAACAACCATTTATTTTATCATTCCAGAACCTCCATGCCACTCTGTTCTTTCATCTTCCTTTGAATCACAAAATCAGAAGATGAAAAAAAATCTTTTGTTTTTGTTGTTTTAAATTAAGTAAAACGATTACGTTTATCACGTAAGTTTTGATAATAATAAACAGATTTCACAACACGATCTTACCTGTATCGGAAGCCTGATACCGTTGAACTACTCAGGCAGCCTTGAATCGGTATCAGAAACAATATGTTTGTAAATATGCACCAATTCTCATGTGGTGCCGCAGTGGTAGCTCTCCACAGGTTCGGAGTGTCCCTGGTTCGATCCCCACCAATGCCGACGGGGCACATATATTTCCACATTGCCTGTCTCTCTCTCTCTTCGAGATGGATTTCATCTGGAATTATTTTGGAGAGAGCGATTTATCTTAGTTTTAAGAACTTGTTTCGCAATGGAGAGCAACTAAATTAGTATTCATGAATTAAAACCAAATATCATTGAATCAAGACCAACCTGCTTGTCAAACATGTTTTAACAATCCGTTTGGCTTTTGACGGCGCTGTGTTAGAATGATGAACTTACCGAAAGCTACGTAAAAACGTTAACCAAAAACTTTAAAATGATCAAATCTTTCATTCAATTTTGATGCAGAAATAAATTCAATGTCCTTTAACAGGATATAAAAGGCATCATGTATAAATGTAATTTACACGATTTATCGTAAATGCCGTGTCATGATACGCTTAGCATCATCGTAAAGAAATGAATTAGATTTTTGGTAATGTTTAGTTATGTCTGACAGGTGTTTGTTTGCAATTTGCGACATCAAATCTGTCAGGCATGCTGTAATGTGACACGGCATATTTCCCGCTAACTTGGTTACAAATGGTACAAGGCTAGTAAACAAAACATGTAATTTGTAATGCTTAATTTGTATATAAAAACGACACGGCTTTGGATATTCGACGGTGGCCGTTTCGTGCTCGAATCAAAAGACGATTTACTGAATATTTGTATGTTTGACACGAGCGTTTTAATTAAATATCATTTATCACGTATCAAATTTAAACCATGTAAAATGTACTTAAGATTATGAGAATGAAACAACTGATGGAAGAAATTGATCTCAAGTGTATAAAAAAAATCAGTAGTTTTATTTTCATTCATTTCCTGTTTACATTGAACTAAGTAATGCCAAACAATTAGCTAGCCTCAATTTATGCTGAGACTGGTGTTGATGGTTTAAAGACAGCAGCAGCAACTTCAACACTGCTTCGTGTTATTGATGTAGCCCTGATTCTACTAATTTTTTAAAATGAACAACCTCTAAATTTGAAAAGTAGCATCAGTTTTTATAAAAGCGTGCTCCGTGAAAAAAACATTAAAAGAATAGCGAATAAGTGTAGATAATAACCAGGCTGTACACATATTCAGACTGATCATGATCTGCACTAGTCGTTAACATAGATTCACTAGCTGCCATGAGGGTTATGCAGTAAATTCCGTATATAACGGCCCCGGATATAGCGAACTTCCGGATATAAGGAACAACTTTTCTGAGCCCGATGTTTATCCTTTCTTTATTTGTTTATGAAAATGCTAGATGGATACATTTAAATGGTCCCCAGGGAGGTTCGCTGTATACGGAGTTTACTGTAGTAGGAAAGGCAATAGCTCATACATTTTGTAACTATTACAAGGAAAGTTACTCCTCGGCATTATTTCTGTTTTCAATAATTGGTTAGGCTGGAATTACAAAAAAATGCATGTGAAAGCTTTCCAGACCGCATTCTGGTTTAAAAGATGTATAAAATCTACAGACCGTGGTGTACTTTCAACAGGCAGTGTGTTTTACATTGTATATCACTTGAGAGTATTCTCTGCTCATGTAGCCTTTCTGAGTTTTTATATACACAATTTCCTAGTTTATACAAAAAACAAGATAAGATTGTTATGTGTTCTGAATCAATTCACATAATACAAAAACAAGAAAAAAGAAAACATTCGTTAGATTAAGCCAAACGATCAAAGGATCTGCTGTATGTCTTCGACACACATTATACATTTTATTTAGTTCTGAAATCCTCTGCTGGGGGTAGAAATATCTATAATCACAATAATTCCTGATAAGATTATTCAGTCAAATGCCACATTTTTATTTGTCTACGTATGCGATAAATATGTTACATTTGAACACTTCTCCTACAGCACAAAACGCTGCACTTCAATGAAATGTTTGATCAAAAAATTCTTATACATTATGTCAGAAAGAGCTCCCTGATTCAAACAAAATTAGTTAGTTTTTAATGTGTCTGGTTATCGAATCATCATAAATGATGCATGCTATGATAACATGTACCAGACTGATTCTTGAACATCTTTCAGTCAAAACAATACGAATTGTAACTCTCAGCATGAATACTGCGGTTATTGTGTTTTTGGAGGTTACACTGTCCCGATAAGTAATAGATAGAGTACTGTTTGCGAGAAAAGTAAGTTAAGCTTGATTTCAGGGAGGCGTAGCTTCCGAAAAATGTCATAATTATTCGAGTTAATGTATGTTTTTATTTTTGTGATATGGCACATTTGTTCAGTTGCGATTTTGTACATTTTAACTGTTCTCTATTGTAGATAGATCATGTTCTCTATTGAAGATAGATCACAGTTAAGCTCCGCCCCATACACAGCGCTAATTATCAGAAATATAGTACATTGTTTTCTCATAGACAGTCGGTATTATTATAGCCATAACAGAATGCAGATAAATGTTTTAAAATGAAGCCAGTTGCTTTTCGAACAAGGATTCAAGAGAACAGTTGATAGTATCTTTTTTTGTAAATAAATCTTTAAGATAAATGTAAGATGCACTGCGCTATCACATCGATTCCTGACAACGTTGAGTTATCAAGTGATATCCGACAATGTTTTTATTAACTCTAGCGTTGGCTCGCGCCGATTAAAATATATTGATTTTTTTGTTCATTTATAGAAAAAAAGATACAACAAATTAACATTAAAGGAAAGAAAATAGGCATTGCACGCTGTTTTTTCTGATTACAACAAAAAAGCATGCACTTATAAATGCAGTTTATAAAGACCACTTTATTTATGGTATTTGTCTCATTTTACCTCCGCCCCAACTTCACCCCCCCCCCCCTCCCCCTCCGTCCGTATGTTTGGTTAAGTAGAAAATATACTGCATCCCATTTACATTTGTACGGTGACATGGTTGTAAATATTAAATTACACATGTTGAACTAATTCTATACGATGTAATAATTATGTAAGTTTAAATTCCCTTGCCTTTACATTTCTTACCTGTATGATTAATTGAGTTAAATACTTTCGAAAGTATTTGTGCTATTTCCGGGGTGTTCTGCCTACTGATACGAAAATGTAGTGCAACTGTCTTTGGCCAAAACTGTACCACATGTGTGTAGGCAGTGATAAAAGTGCACAAGTGGCAACAAACGTCAATTTGACCACATTCTTGATTGAACATATTCAACGTTTGATCATAATAAAGGGAGTTTCATACATTCATATTATTTCAAGTACACTTGTCTATATTAGATGAAGATGTTTCGTTGAATAAAAGTAAAGTAGCAAATATTTTATATTAATGAAGTCATTGGGTTACAATGTAGGTGTACTTCTGCTGTCGAAAATGATGCGGGACGCATCAAATAAGCAGATTTGGCTCTCAGAACATTGTTCATTTATTATAAACTAAGTTAATACTACCTTGAGGGAGGCAACGTTGTCGGAGTGAGACTAAACATTGCACTGTTAGAGTAACATAGGCAATGTTTTACAAGGTTTAAACTTTTAATTTCCACCTGTATACATGTATAACATTGAATAGCTCTTATTCAGTCTCATTATTTTACTTACAGTCTGTCTTCTTGAGCTTTTTAAAAGCCTTTTTCGAGTATTAAAGGTAGGTGCGCGCCGGTGCAGCGCCGGTGCAGCACCGGCGCTCACCTATCTTTAATACTCGAAATGATCAATACACTCGAATTGTCAACAGCTTCGTCGAAGAATCATAAGAATAATTTTTTCGATAATACGGACAAATTAGAGCTATCGAAGTCAAAATATGACCTCTTATCAAAGGATGGTCACTTGACACACTTGACCAAAAATATGTTTCGCCTCGGCACCACTTCTAAATGTCTACGTGTGTCGTGCACATTTTTGCATTTTTGTGGTCGGAGTGCGTGCATTTCAAAGTGAAGTTTATTTGTCATCAAATGATACATATATCAGTATTTTGAAAACGTTCACGAATGAATGAGTGTTCATAATTATAAAGATACCTTTTATTTTTGGAATAAATCGCCGGAAAACGAGGTATTGTTTTAAATACTTATTTTTTAAAGATTATTCTCTTGTACTTCATCCAATATCATAGCCCATTTTTGATTTATTTCTAAACTTAACTTTAATTTGTTGTATTTTTTTTTCTATAAATAGCACAAAAAAACTATTTTATCTTAATCGGCGTTCGCCATCGCTAGATATTGTGAAAAAAATTGTCGGATACTTTGATAACTCACTTCTGTCTGGCATTTGCTATGATAGTGCATATCTCAAAGATTTATTTACAAAAAAAGATGCTATCCCAGTGTTCTCTTGAATCCTCGTTCGAAAAACCAAACTGGTTTCATTTGTGACCACTTAAGCAGTTTGCCCTCAATAAAAACGCAACAGTGGGCCTTAGTAGATCAATGGTAAGACGTTCGCGTTCGGAACGGGGCGTCCTGAGTTCGAATCCCAGCTGAAGCGCGTCCTTGAACAAAGACACTGATGCGAAAGGTGCCCCAGTGCACACATTTGTAAATGGGTAGCAACAGTAAAAAATATTCACAATCTCTTTCTCTCTCTCTTGAGTGTGACGAAATTCGGCATGTGTGCTCAAGAGCGATTTAATTACCAGAAGCTACGGCAGCTTTCTACGTAATTTCAACTTAAATAGATTTCATATAAATTAAAAAAAACACAATAAGCGCAGTATTCATGCCGTGAGTTACAATTCATATTGTTTTAACAGAAAAATGTTCTGGAGTCAGTTTCAGTAATCAGGGCAAACGTCATTTATAATGGATAGAAAACCAGACAAATAACAAAAACAGCCCAATTGGGTTTGTGTCGGTGAGATGTATTAGAACAAAGTTAACGTGCGCAAACATTTTATTGCGGTGCTATTTAGCTTTGTGTGTGTTCCATAGAATACGTGTGCATGTAGAAATAAACAAAATAATGCTATTTGGGCAATGCTCGCTGCCAGCCGTCCATTTCAAGTTTTTTACTCGTTTACCAAAACCGGCAACACCGGCGTTAATCGAAACGCATACGCTCAAGTGAAATGATTTACCAAACTACGGCCATCAATAATATGTATTGGAATACACCCACGCCAACAAGGCCAACCTTTATAGCGACAGCCTAGAAGTTTATCAGTTTCATTGGTGCCCTTTTGTATCATTTTCTGGTACATGTATATTACATCAGAATAAAGGTCTCGAGAGCGATTAATCTAATTTGTAATAACTTGTTTCGCAATCGAGAATAAATAAATTAGTATAAACTAAACTTTAAAACCATGTTGACATACGCCTATCCACAACTTTCTTGATGAAGTAACAGCTACCTATAAGTGTGATCCTGGGACTTTAAGATTATAATTTTAGTGAGTTGTTACACATATTATATCATAGACAAAAATTTTTTTTTACCTAGATAGGCTGATCAAGATAATTTTCCAGTGTAGATTTGTTTACCTCCAGCAACGTAAGAGAAAGATTTTACCAATAAGGTATGGGCAAAGGTCTCGGTAGAAACTTTATAGTCTCCGAAGGGCATAAAGTGTTACTACCGTTGGTCCGTACGTGCGTCCGTCTATGCAAAAATCTCGTTTTCGATCTATACCTTTTGGTATGATTTGACTCAAATATAAGTGAAGTATAAGTAGCCCCCCTTTTTTTAATTGCTTTGACTTAATTGCTTTCCCTGTTGCAGATCTGTTTTATGCTGCATGTCCATACTGTAAATAATTAACATTTATTTACACCAACACCACGAAGTGTTATATTATCATTCTGCTAAATTGTATGTTCCTTTTTTTGGTCATTGAACCGAGATTTTGTTTAATAGTTTATTTACGTCTCATCCAATAGATGTACGTAGTTAAAATTCATAAATAGACATAAAACATGCATTGGCCATTCTATCACAGAATTACAAGAGACTATTATAACATCAGACTGATTATATACACTGATTAAAAGCTAGATTACCATCGCTTATCAGATGTTAAGAACTGCCATAAAATTAATGACAGTAAAACACTGATGAGAGAAAGCTGGCACTAATGTGCAGAAGTAAAACATGTTTTAAGAGACCAAATATCAGCGCTGATCAGAACAGGGATGAACAGATAAGCAATGATTACCTAAGCTGAAAAACAGTAAAAGGAGACAGTTGTATATGCACCGCAGGGACAACAGCTTGCACCTTTGCAACCTCACAAAGAGATTTTACGCTTGAGAGAAACACTTGTGATTGACAAAATCCGGTTTAAAGCAAACCACACACTTCCGTATATGGGACATCCGTGTCCTATGGACACACTTCGAGATGTTTCTTGCTTTTTTATATTTTTAGTTATTTACATAATGCGAATTGCTTCTTACGATGCACATTATTATATTTATCAATATTGCCTTGCTTTTGTATAAACCAGGAACTTGTGTAGTGCATCAAAACGCAGAAAGCCTAGGTGAGAAGAGTATACACCTACTAGGTGATACAAAACACACTGCCTGTTAAAATACAACATGGATAGTAGACTATACACATCTTTCAAACCAGAATGCGTTAGAGAAAGCTTTCACATACTTTTAGTCTAAACAATTCTTGATATAACAGAAATGCTGGCGATGTTACTTTTCATATAATAGTTAAAGTATATACATGCAACCAAAAGCAGAAACAAATGCAGTTAAACATGTCAATAAATAACGCTGCTGGATGGTCTTTGTTGACAGGTGGACTTTGTTATCACACTACTTGTTTTCTCCCGTTTGGGTCTATATAAGTAGGATGAGTTTTTTTAAGAAGCGGTTTTTAACTGAATTAGAGAATTTCAGTTCTAAACATTGATTGTTCACAGAGGTAGTTTCGACTTATTGACAAGGGGTTTTAACAACATGAAAATCTGACTGTTGGAACAGTAACGCGAAAATGATATACATTGTAACAGAGTTCAATTAACACTTTCCAAAATTTACCGAGAGGTGGGCATATTAAAATCGCATCCTCCGTCTGTCTTTTCGCTGTCCGTCCTTACATTTTTCGTATCCGGGCTGTAACTGTGTCATGCATTGAAAGATTTTGAAATTACTTGGCACAAATGTTCAGTAGATCAAGACGACGTGCAAGACCAACGTTCCTACCTCATCACAGGTTAAGGTCACACTTGATGTTTAAAGGTAATGGAATCCTGTATATATGCACATTATATATGCACGCATTCGTGTCCGGACTGTATCATGCATTGAAGAATTAAATATTTCTTGGCACAAATGTTCGGTAGATCGAGACGACATGTCGTGTGCAAGACCAACGTCCCTACCTCGAAGGTCAAGGTCACTCTTAGAGTTTAAAAGTAATAGAGTCCTGTATACGTGGGTAAATATGTCATGCATGGAGGGGTTTCCAAATTACATGGCATAATTGTTGAGCACATGGAGAAGACGCAGACTGTAAGATACCTCTTTTCGGGGCATTCGTCACCTACTAGGGACAGCTCTTGTTTATTATTTCCCCGTTTTCTTCGCAAACATATTAATCGTTAAAACAGTTTAAATCTATGATATAATTGCAATATCAACAGAAATGTTAACAAAATGTTAGCATCAATTAAGATCCACGTCTATCAGTTGAAAGAAAATTATTTTGAGAAACCTCGTTGTGTTATCTTTGCAAAATAGATCCAATGGGTTACGTCAGATGCCAGTTCCATCGGGGGAGTAAATCTGTTTAAATAATCAACCACTTAAGTTAAAGTGCTGCAGTTGCATTTTGGGGAAACAATTAAGAACTTTATTTAGATACCCCCATATCATATGCAGGCAATCGCTTCATTTAGGCACAGGTAAACTCTTATGGAACTGAACTCCTGCACTAGAAGTGCACTTTCGTTGAATAAACAGTAGAGCACATCCGTTCTTCATAATAATTTACTAATTTATAGTTTTCTTTACATGTCAGTATGCTGCAATATTATGGTTTCACAACTAAATGAAACCCATTTTATATTTAAGGAAAACAATGAAAATTCAACAAACATGCACCCCGCCCACTTAAAAGATACTGCATTGCCTACTGATTACAAAAGAATTAAAACTTAACAAAAATCTGACTCATTGATGACTAAAATTCTGATTATGCAGAATGAATAATAATTCAGGCTAGGTACCAGGCTGTGAAAGACTTTGTTTCCAAGCAGTGTTTCAGCCGAATAAAGTCGGCTGTTTAGCTACTGATCCGAGAGCAATTCAAAGGTATTTAATGCTTTCCATAATATGTCTCGAATAAAATGTTTGTATACTGCTTCTGGTTGAAAGTGCATTTTCTCATGAAAAGAAAGATCTTTTTTTGCATCGTAAAAGTGCTTAACTGATGCCTGTCACTTTTTGTAGAGTTTGAATTGCTGAATCAGTTACGTCTTGGCAAACGCAGAGATGCTCTGCTTTGTTGTCTTATAATAACGGATTGAGTTTTTTATGTGTAGGCAAATACAATGTACTACAAATAAGAGATAAAAATAAAAAAAGGTATATATCTAATTTCAAAGCGGAAAACTAGATTTTTTTATCATTATGTTGGTAGACACAAAAAAAAAATGAATGTCATACAGTGCAAACACGATTTGCTCGTTGATTTTCGGGAATTAAGAGACACTGCACACGCTGAGAGTTTTTCTCTATATTGCAACTTTAAACAGTGTTAGTAAATTGAGATTGCATCATAGGGAAACAGGCGATACAGCATAAGTAGATTAAGATGACGTCATAGGGAAATTGCCTAACTCTATTACCCTTCAACGTGACCATGATAATTTTCAGAAAGACATAGATCAGTGGAATCCCTAAACTATTGAAATTATGACAAAATATTGATTTTTTTTACCGTTGTTGGTCTCTTACTTGCACCATTAATATGTATTTCTCATTACTTCAATAAGTTTATGTATCTTGTCCAAACATTCAACTGATGAATTTATGTTTACAACACAAAACGTTGTTTTCTGGATATGCTGAAGTACTTATATTTTCTTGCTGCTAATTGTCAGTCAGATGCTTTTTTGCTACTGCGTCTTTTACAACAATAAACACGTCTTCCTATTGATCAGACCTAGATATATCAGCCATTACATTACGTTGCGGAATGAGTCCAAAAACGGGAGCTTCCTGAAGTAATTGCTCAAGTTCCATTACATGAGGTGTGGCATGCATTCCAGAAACGAGTCAAAATAACTTATTAATCATAAGGTCCTCTTGTTTCCTCTACAATCCTTTCACAACATTCATATTCTTTCGTTCCTCTTTATTCCGTCAACTGTTTACAATAGGCAAGCTATTGTATACACTGACATGTTTTTTTGGTAGTTTTGTGTTTGCTGCATTTGCTAAGGACACAATCAAGGTTCCGTAGGATTCGTTTCATGCTTTAAAACAATACACCTTACATTGGCTAAATACTGGAATGCTACTAGTTTGCTCCAAAGAATTTACGTTCATTGTAAATCTCGATGGTATACTGTGCTATCAATATCAGAGGACAAACACGTGAGTGGTGACGTCATAGCATTAGCAAATCTCGTAAGTCGCGATATTTGCGACCCAAACTCCTTAGACATGTACATGTACCAACTGATATAAACCGAGAAGCCAAAACACACACCAGGAAATCATTATTCAACACTTTAAGTATTATATCTAAACAGTTTGTTCAATTTAATTACGTTGCACCTCTAAAATTTGACATTAAAGCAATTTCACAGAAGACAGTTAGTGCTAAAAAAATTGCAAGCTTGTTTTAAAATAGACGTTTTGTGATAGTTCGCATATGTTTTAGGTGAACTGTAATTTGTCTGATTATTTTTGCTGCGTTTGTTAGAGGTGTTTCTAGGCAGCAGGCTTTATGGTAAAGGGGTATACCATACATTATCCGTGTCTTCCTTTTTCCATGCTGAAAATGAAGTTTTTTCACTGCAGTTATAATACATGTAGATTTACCACGGCAATATGGCTAGGGGTACTTTCCGGTATGTTTCACTTTCGGTAAGGGGTTATGTTAGGTATATATCAAGATATTAATACAAGTAGAGACAAACAATTTTAAGCGTCTAAAGGTCTGTTGTTTTTTATTATTATGATACAAATGTATTAAAGAAATACAAAGTTTCTGAGTCAGCAATAAGAACTAAAGACATTACTCAAGGGGAAGATATCATTTATAGGAAAACAGAAATATCCCGGATGAAGACTTTACATCATTTTCTAATATGTTAAATCCACGGGCGGATGAATCGAGAAATAAGTAATTCCTATGATCACGTGAGATTATTTATCAATTTCTTTGGAACCTTATCAATTCAAAAGCTGCATGTTGCATTGATTTTGTAATGCAATAATTTTATTTTGTCTCTTTCATCGGGTTAATGAACTATTTATTTCGTAAAGTTGTAGGCGTTATTTTCAAGTGTATGTTACGTTTAGATTATTAATCTATCCACTTGTTGGTACTTTATCGATGCAAAAACTGTCACTTTGCAATAACATTACAATTTTAAGTGTTCTTCCAAACTGAATTGAACCTTTGTTACTGTCTGGGTAATGATTGCTTGATGGACGTATTCATATCAAGAAGTTTGATAAGTTTCCCATCCTTTCCTCTTGCTGACCAGGAAACATTTCAGCGTACAAAGCCGTATCTGGGCAACAATTAATAGTACATGTACATGACCTTAACCCAAGATTGTCTCAAAACCCACCATTCATAATCTGTAAAACTTTTAAAAGCTTCATCTTTTGAAGCTGCTGCAGCATTACGTACATGTATACTGCATATTATCTGAAAGCTTCCCTCTGATGTCGAATGTAACATTTTGGCTATTTTTATCAAGTTCTGAACCAGATTTTGGACACATGAAAGTGCAAATTCTTTGTTCAACATGAAGCAAAGAATCAAAATATTTATATAGATAATAAATAACAAAAGTTACTGCATTTCTTGAAAGTATTTTACGAGTGGTTTATTTTGATCTTTGTGGGATAAGGCAAAACGTTTGCCAAACAATTGAACCTGATACCTAGACTTTGGGAATAGTTAATTGTTTTATGTCAAAAATAATTACATTTTTTGCAAAATCGATTAACATAAGTATTATTTCGTGGGTTGCGTAATTTATTTCGGTAATACTTAGAATGATTGTTTTCTAAGCTATAAATGCGCGAAACAGCTGTAGTAGAAGTGCAAAAGGTATGGTAGCGACTTTTAGTGACAAGCGCTCCGTTAGGTCCCAAATTATAATTTTAAAGGAAAGAAAACCTTACTAATATCCTCTTAAAATGCAATGTACCAGGGTTCAGCAGTGTACAAGATCTCTGCTCACAAACTTACGTGATATGCACTCCTTGGCATGAACGACTACATGGAAGTGACCTACGTGAATTTTATGACATGCAACGGACGGATGCTCTTTAAAATGAGTCTATAGTCGACTACTAGGTATGCAATTTGCCGTACTTTGAGATGGTTTTTAGCCAGGCTGGCCATTGGACATGCGTGCGCATAAATGGAACGTATGTCAGGGTAGTTCTTGGTATGATTTGTACATTTGATATCTTAAGGATGTCTGCTGCGTTGTTCTGCACATGCGCTAACTTTCGGAAGTGAGCAAATGTCGTAAAATATTAAGAAATCATTGGATACGTTAAAGAAATTCGTTCTATTGTCTATTTTTTTATCAAACAAATAAATGGTCTTATCATACCTTTTTGTAACAGAGTGGAAATGAAAGAAAATGTAGTCTAAATAACTACAAAGATGTTTATGTTATTATAATAATCAGTGCATATAGTGTTTTATAGTTGTATATCAACAACTCTACGCTATGAACTATATATTTATTCGGAGATTCTGTTTGCATTCGGATATTATCTTCATTTTTTTTATTATTATTTGGACATGTATATTATCACATAATAGCTGTAACTTGCAAAATAGAATGTCATCTCTATCTGAAATAGTTGTAAAATTGGCTATTTGGCTTTTAAATTTAATAAAGTGCGAATGCATCGTAGCGTGCAGCATACTGTAGGCACTTTAGTTGGCGGCGTGCGCCACCCAAAGCGCACGTTTATTAAATGCGCCACAGACATGTGTCTTGATCCCATATAAAGCTCATTTTGTTTCAAATAATATTATGTTCAAACTATATTGATATTTCATTTAATGATAGTAATGAAATGAAAGACTGAAAGTCAGAAACGTGATATACTGTGAGACTATTAGAAAGTTCGCCTTGGCACCTGTTTAAAGCTCTCACCAGCTTTACATGAACACTGCTAATGTGTCCTTAAAGATGACGTATGAATCGGGTTTAATTCTTTGAAAGTTTGCTTTTACAGCAGGACTTTAAGTACATGAAATCAGATTTTCTAGCTTTATGAATTGCTAGTCAATCTACAACCACTTGATGGTTTGAATGCCTTAGATATTACGAAAGATGAAATGATCAAAACAAACATTATCAGAAATAAACATCATTAAATCTTTAGAAGCCAACTGGTCTCCAACTGCCCTCACAAATGTTCTAAGGAAATTTTGTTCTCAAACTTTCAAAGAAACATGAAAATCAGTATACCTGTTGTATCAAAAATCACTGTTTATCGAATGTTATTTTTTGATGAAATGATTATTTCCTTTCATAATTTCATGTTTATTACATAGATATACTTGATATTATTTTCGATGCGATATCGCAGTTAAGACGGGTACATGTATAATAAAACGGATAATATTCGCGTTGAATTCAATTTTTGGCGAAGGCCCGCTCATTAAGAATTTCGCGAAAGGCGCACTTGACATAGGTTTATAATTACAGGACTCTACTTTTGGAATTCTGCTATCATTTCGCGTAATTTTCGTCGCGTGATATCTAACGATTGTACAGTAACATATAAAACATCAGATTGATTTGTTTATATGATGGTTTGCAACAGATTCTTCTGAAACAAATATGCATTTTGTATTAACTATTAATATCATATTAATGTGATATATTATAACTAATATATTCGACTTGTTTACTGATGATGTAACACAGGTGTGTGTTTTTAAGCATCCGCGTCCAATTAGCAACAGTATGCACACAATTCTAGGTAAAAAAGCAAGCAATGCCAACCATTGTAAAACG